>JAVQJL010013056.1:0-15987 GCA_036024295.1 Nannoperca obscura
GTGTTTGTCTGCTATATGATATATTTAACTGAAATTGCTGATCCGAACAACCAATGATTTATAAAGGAAAATCTTGAAAATGATCAGGGGTGCCCAAACTTTTGCATGCCACTGTAAGAGAATTACAGTATAGTTAATATACACTGTGGCTCATGCCAGGGTCATTATGCCAAGTATTCAAAGACAGAAAACATCAACACAGTCTATACATGCAACAAGCAGCTGACCTTTTTTTTTCTTCTTCTGATAGGAAAACTTCTTCTCAATCGCATTGACTTCCTCAGGGGATATGAAGTGACGCACATTGTAGCTGACACCCACTCGGTTCAGGTGGCCTCTCACGTGATTGGCGAGCCCAATGCCATTATGAAATCGATCGGGGCAGTAGGGGCATCTCCTCTCCACACTCTTGAGCGCCTCTGCGTCCTCATCAATCTCGTCGTTGTCTTCATCCAAGATGGCCTCTGACAGGAAACGTCGCATGCGTTCCTCGTCAACATCGTCGTCATCTTCATCACTGTCAGTTTCTGCAGGAGCAGCAGTAACCCGGTTGCTCCTCCTCAGAAAGAAAGCTTTTCCATCTTTCTTGTCTTCGTCCTCCACACTCTTCTTAGGGGGGGGCGATAATGTAGAACTCTGCTGTGATGAACAGTCATCTAGAAAAGAAAAAATATCTATGTTGAATAAACAGACAAATCCTGCACAAACCGAAACAATATGCATATCTTAAATACTATATGTGCATCTTGGGTAGTGGGTGAGAGCTCCTCTTAAAGTCTGTCTGACCTAAGTCACTTCTTAAAATGTGTCAAAAATATTTATTAGTTTGACCGAAACAATTTCTCAACACAAAGGATAATTCTGGTTTATTACAACTTGGAATTTATTTCAGTTTTGACCATTAACCATATCATTCTTATTTGTAATAATTCCATTATACTCATCAAGTTAATTGCTGACATCTGAGCAACAACCACATCACCACAAAGAAGTGGAATGGGAGAAATGTTATCAATTAATTTACATGCAGTGAAGTAATCTGATTATTCCTCAGTTTCTGCATTAATCTGATTGCTCTTTTAGGGAAAATGATTCAAAATACAGAACTTATAATATACACCCATAACAAGCGTTCTTAAAATGGTTTGTATGCATGAAATCCCTGGAGAGGTAATGTAAACAGTAATGTTGTTGCATTATACTAGCATACTATCGTCTTGTAAAGTTCTGGCTGTTACAGAGCATTCATTTGTAGTTGCGTTCTGTCCACTTGGTAAATCTAAGTCCAATATTCACTCTACTTTTAGCACTATTTTAGTCTCCATCAAATCCTGAAGGGGAAATTCTCCACTATGTTCAAAAGCAAATCACTAACTTTTACTGTCAGGTGTTTGGTGTTAACAAGGTAGTGCATAATTATAAATTATAATCATTTATAATAAAAAAACAAAGCTATAAGCAAGCAGTGTGTGGTTTTTGAGAAGTTAAACTAATGTCTTATCCAAATGCTCAAAACTGAATACTCACAATAATCTGGTTTGTGAGCATTTACATTTAATGTCATAGGTGATATGGGTCACATAATAACTTGAGTTAAGGTGACTTGGTCTAACCTCAGCATCAGTCTTTAGCCTGAAATTGAGCCTCACCTGTGTTTGATTGTGCTCTGGTGTGCGGTTTCACTCCCACAGGGGAACTGGCCTCTTGTTGGGCGCACTCAGTGTCAAGCTCTGTGCTCTGATCTTCGTCCTGCTCTTCTTCTTCACTCCCGGGCAGCTTGTCATCATCCAGTCTGGGCTGAAACTTGGCCAGATCAGTCCATGTCTTCCCTCTTCTGCTGAATCTCCTGTTCCCGACGCACTTGAAGACCACCTGGCTTGCGGGCCGAGCTGCAGCGCTGTCTGGCATTGTGCTGTCCTCAGAGGCAGTGACTCCTTGCTGGCTTTTGCTTTGAGTTGCATCGGGCAGGGATCCAGATCCGGAGAGATGGTCAAACTCGAGGGTGGGTTTTGAAATTCGACCACCCACTTTAGACCTTGAAAGCTCGCCAGTCTCATCAGCCTGCGCCCCACTGATGGAGACCTGTCCTGTGTGAACGAGTTTCTGGTGTTCCCTCATTACCGTTTGATTTGGGGTCTGGAAGGCACAATGACCACATGCCAGAGAAGTGGAAGCCAAACATGATGGTGAACTAGGGGACGGAGAGTCACCCTGGAGTGTGGTTTTTTTTCTGTTGTGAGTCTTGGTGTGATTAGCCAGTGCCTGGGAGGTTCTTGTGCTGAAGTTACACTTGGTGCAGACAAAGCGGCGGCGGTAGGCAGAAACAGCTCGGGCCTGAGCTGGAGTTCGAACAGAATTTGGAGGAGTTGCGTCTGAGTCAAGAACTGCTGGGTCTGCATCTGGTGTTGAAACCGGGGCCGGGGAAAGAGGTGGAGATGTGACTATTTCTGGTTCTGACATTTTGCCTGGAAAGGAGACTGAGCTTGCATCTTGCATAATAGCTGGGTCTGGGTTTATATGCTTCACCACCTTACTGTCAAGTTTCTGAATCTCCCTCCCATTTTCATTCAGTTTCTCGATCTCCTCCAAGATCTTCAGACGGGACTCCTGGTGCCTTCTGTGGTGGTCTGCCAGCGCGAGCCGATTTGGCAGGTTCCATCCACACTCAACACACCGAAAACGACCGCCCTTTCCTAAACGCCTGCCGCCCCCCGCACCACTCTGACAGTGCTCGGCTATGTGCTCCTGCAGGTGCACCTGCTTTTTGAAATAAATGTTACATTCTACACAGGTGAAGATTTCTTTACCTGGCACAACCTTGCTTTCTTCTTCTTTGTGTCTTTCCCCTCCTTTGTCTCTGAACTTTGTCGGTTCTTCCGCTGCTCCCTCTCCAAAATTGACTTCCTCAAAATCATAAACCCCTGCACCTCGAGTCAGGGGTGCCAGCTCAGTGGGTTTAGATTTTTGAGAACTCACTCTTGCCCACTTGCCAGTCTCCGGCAATGTGCGCTTCAAGGTGCCAAGTCCAGAGAAGGGCCTGAGCAGCACCCTCTTCTTTCTGCACCGCTGAATGAATGTGCAATGAGCCCAGGGGGCAGGAGGGGGGCTCTCTGGGTCTGAGTCTCCAGGGAAGCTGTATACGTCTCTCTCAGGCTCCTTGGTTTCTTTTCCCTTTGGCCTTTTCTCTCCCTCACTACTGTCCACCTCCTCCTCCATTTGGCAACCGTCCTTTGGTTTTACTTTGGACAGAAACAGCTCAGCTCCCTCAGATACATTCCAGACTTTGCTGTCTGCCACTGTGGAGAGAAAACAGAGGAATTATGAATGAAAGGAGCCTTAAGATAAAAAGAAAGATAACGAGTGTGCAGGCAGACTGTTTTCTTCCTTATGGTACTCACATTCTGCTGGGCCAAGCTGAGATGTATTTGGCTCTTGTGTCTTTGTGCTCTCATTGTTGTCGTTGTGCCCCTCCACAGAGTCACTCTTGCTATGCAAGTGCCGCAGTTTTCCAGGTTCTTGGTCATCTTCACTATCATCTCTGAACAACATCGGAACACATAACATTTCTAACAAGTAAAAACAGCTTCTCTGCCTGAAACAGGTCAAAATTACAGATTATGTACAAGCTCTTATTTCTCATTCTCAGAGCCATTGATCACACTGAGGTCATGTCTTCACAATCTTTTTTCTGGACATTTCGTGGGCTTTAGCAAACTGGGGGAGTTCCATTAAATACATACGCATGATCGGTGTGAGTTTTTTTCAAGCCCAGGCTAGCGGTTTCCCCGTTTCCAGTGTTTACCCTAAACTAAGCTAAGCTAAGCTAAGCCAAGCTAATCTAAGCTAATCAGCCACTGGGGAAAGCTTTATGTTTACTGTACAGACATGAGAGTTGTATCAATATTTTGATCTAACTCTCAGCAAAAAAGTGAATAAGTGTATTTCCCAAAATGTCAATCTGTTGTTTTCAGTTTATATGTTTAAAGATGTTTGCTCCATTTAAATTAAGCGTGCAGGAAATATAATTGAACAAAAGAAATCTAAATTATTTATAAAAAAAGATTTTGACTTTCTTTTTGTTATCTGTGAGAGGTTTGTTTTTTGGGGTGGACCACAAATCACGACCTCAGTATTATAATCTAAAGTTAAAAGTTGTTAAGTCTCTCTGTCTGTATTTGTTCCTGAACTACGCAGCTGATTTCACCACCAAGCAACTCGCTACTCTTCCTACTACACCTCCTCCTCACCTGAGTCCAGAAGAAGGAGATCCTGGGCTGTGAGCAGCCAGACCATGAGGGTTAGAAAAGTGCTGTAGCTCCTCCTCTGACACATAACAGCACACAAAACACACAACACAGGAACATCACTTCACAGCTGAACACATCCACAGTCCGAAATACAGTGCATACTCAGGTAACATAGAGAGCCAAAGATATGAGACTTCTGACTACATGCAGACTGAATAACATGTAAAACAATAACTGGACAACAATGATATAATATATATATAACATATATTAGCTAAATAAAGTACTACTTCAGATTGTAATCAGTACTTGAGAAGTGTACAACAGGTTTCCAATAGATATTAAGTCATGTGTTACCATCTAGTGTTTCTTTCTCAGAGTCAGAGTCCCAGCTCAGGGATGAAGGAAAGGCTGAGGACCTGAATTTCCTCTGTGCGCTCCTCCCTGCGTCTGCACTGGGTTTACTGCCCTCAGTCTCCTTGGGGCCCTCATCTCCAGCGGGGCCCCACGAGCATTTGGCAGACACCAGGCGGTCTCTCACATTCGGAGAACGTGAGGACTAGAGGGGATGATACAAACATACAGGGCGTTTACAAATGTTATCGCCAGGTGATAGAAACGACCGTGGCAATGGTACGTTTGATGACATCATACCTGTAAGGTGCAGCTGAGGAAGGTGGGGGTGACGGGGTTTTGTGCTGAGTTGAAGGGTGGGGGCCCATAGCTGGTCCCTGGGGTTAGGGGTCGCCCTTCTGGCTCCATGGTCCCCCAGAGAACACTATGGAGTCCCACTGGTGACCAGCCGGCCTACATTGTGCAGTCTCCTCTTCTTCTGGGAACATGAACACACACTAAACAAAATAAAAGTTTCTCATAGCTTCAAAGTTTCATCCTTTTAACCACAGCCAACTCAGCAACTATGGTTACTGTAGTAACTTTCGTACTAAATGTTTTATAACAGCCAGCAGCTTGTAAGTTGGAATCAGAAAGCACAGCAGACAATATGAAAGTGTAAAAGCTGCAGTCTGTCGGGTTTGGGCTGTCCTTTGTTGATATTTATTTCTTGGCAGCTGCAGTTTTCGGACTGTCTGACCTATTTCCACAATATGTCTTAAAGAATGAAATAGGGCGCCGAAATGGTTATATAAATAGCCTAAGTGGCCTTTTATATTCAGGCCCGTGTCCTCTCCTGCTGCCCCTCTTTAAAAAAGCAGCCAAATGCCCGGGTACGTGAAGGTGTCCCGCGGGCTGGCCTCTGTCACTTGAAAAGGACGTGACTGACATCGATCCAGCCGTCAGACGACTGGAACAACAACGCGTCCGACGCGCGACGCCTTTCAAACCCCAAACGCCCAGAAACTGCAGTTTCTTTTAGTGCAAAGACTCACTGAAATCGGCCTGGTCTGCGGGTCGCGGTGAAAGGCAGCCTGTTTAAGCAGCGTTCGTCATACTTCCAGGACGGAGCTGAAGCGTTCACGGCCCGAGACGATGCTCGCCGGGGGCTCCGACTGCTCCCGCGGAGAAACTTGCTCTTTTAATCGCCGCTCGGGTTTTTCGCGTGGATCCCTTGAAGATGCCAGACAGAGGACTCCATGTTATTTGGCTTGCAGGCACGCCACGGCTGCTTGCGTGCGTAACGTCGACGGGGAGGGTGACGAGAAGAGTTTTTCGAGTAAAACACCAGAGCCAAGTTGTATAAGTTCAACTTTTACCAGTGCTTTGATTTTATCCCCCCCCCCCCTTTTTTTTTTACGTTGTTGTGCTAATGCGTGTGTGCGGCTGTGTGTGCTAAAGCCTTTTAACCTTAAAGACATTTTAATCTGCGAAAGATATCAGCGCGCGCAGTGTTCGCATGTCACGCTGACAGCGTGTATCAGCGTCAGGCGCTGTGTTATGTGCACAGGTGAAGTGGGAATAGTTAGTTGTGGCAGTGTAGCTTCAGCTGTAGCATCTGCTCGGCCCACATACACACCACTGTCGTGAATAACATGTGCAGCTACTAAACGTATCATTGACGTATCCCTCGTCGTGAGGAAAGGACAGGTTTATTGAGTTTGTCAATTAGTTTGTGTAACAAAAAAATAAATGAATCCTAAATGCTGGAAATCAATATACGCCTTACTACCTGTTCTAACGGGCATCTGGCGCTCTCTACTGACGGGAGGCGGGACTATGTCATTCACAGCCTCTAGAAATACTACAGGTACTACAACACTCCTGCATACATTGACTTAAGTAAAAGTCCAAAAGTATTAGCAGCAAAATACACTTAAAGTAACTAGAGTAAAGGTACTCATTATGCAGAATGGCCCATTTTAGAACAATGTAGGCTATTATTAGGCTACATTTAAGATAAAATAAACCTTTATTAGTTCCCCTAACTTTCGATAGTGCAAAAAACTGTAGTAGATATAAAATGTAAAAATAAAGCATGCAAAAGAGCTTTTAAACAATACGGAATAAAATAGAATACAAAGAAATATATATAAAATATATATATATATATTGATTAATGTGTTCATTGCTTTAATGTTGCAGCTGGTGAAGGTGGAGCTAATTTGAATGACTTTATATACAGCTGGGGAGCATGTGTATATTCCCTCTGGATCCATAAAATATCTTCAATATCTTCAACAAAACATCATCATTTATTTGATGATTTAAATTTTGTTTTTATAATCTGAATCTGCAAAGTAACTAGTAACTAAAGTTATCAAATTAATACAACATGTTACATGTTGCTGTGTAGTTTAATCTGGCAAATCATTTTTTAGACACAGATAGGCTAAAATATTAAGTCTTAACCTGTAATGTATTGTTAAGGAGTATAAAGTACAGTATTTCCATCTTAATTGTAGTGGTGATCAAGTAAAAAGCAGCATTAAATCGAAATAATTTAAGTACAAGTACCTCAGAATGTTACTTAAGTACAGTGCTTGAGTAAATGTACTTGGTTACCTTCCACCACTGCTTTTCATAATAATCACACAAGATGTCATGCAACACAGGTCATAGTTGCTGTTTTCTTTTGAACACGAATGAGACGAATATTTATTGTGTTAAGTTTTGGTTTATTTAGCAGTATCTTCCTCATGTCAAGCATATCATCATCTTCATTTCTTCACTTCCTAAAAAGAAGGAAACAGTGACACAGTTGTATTACACTATGAGACGCATCAGTGTGTAATGAGCATGTTACTGTTGTAGCTGATCGAGATGGAGCTAGTTTCAAATACTTTATATACAGTTAGGTTGTTTGTCCAGTGGTTACCAACCTAGGGTTCAGGCCCCTTTAAAGGGTCTCAAGGTAAATGTTAGGGGTTGTGAAATGATTAATGGTATTGGAGCAAAGAAAAACAAAGTTCTGCTAAGTGTCAGATAAATATAGTGAAGTAAAAAAGTACAATATTTCCCTCTGAATTGTAGTGGAGTAGCAGTGTGTAGTAAAATACTTGTAGAAGTTCCTCAAGATTATATGTAACTACAGTACTTGAGTAAATGTCCTCAAATGTACTCCACCATTGCATTGACACATAGCCATGCAACAAAAAATAATGGCAAAAAAAATACTGTAAGAGCCATAATGAGAAAAGGGATTTGAAGATATAAAGTTAAGGAAGAAGGTATATCTAACATTATATTATATAACATTTCTAGTCTAGTCTAGTCTAGAAGATGGATCTTATTAACCTGTAACTTTTCTTTTTGTATTAGTAAACGTTTTGATATTCTGAATATTTATTTCTTTATTTTATGATTTTAGGCAGACTTTAACTCAGCTGTGGTAACTTGGAAAACAGAAAAGCGTACAACTACAAATACCAAGGTGTTCTAGCAATTGTTAGACAGGCCCTGACTGTCCTGACATGTCCAAACAGAAGGATTAAAAGACATAATGACGAATGGCGCACCCTGATGTCAAAAGGCTGCAGAGTCTTGCATTCATCGCATGTTAATACCAGGTGTAAACAGGGTCCTGACTGTGCACTTTCAACCTTCCTGTTCCTGTTGTGCTATAAAGGCAGTCAGGGCATTAAAGGCAAGTTGGAGCAGGCAACACCAGTTGTGTCCTTTTGTGGATATTCAATACTTCTATGTACATACCCCAAAGTGTCCCCAGCCTGTGATCTCATTATAGAGAGCATCTCCAGGACAGGAAGTGTTCACCACCTGCCTGTGCCCCTGCAGGGTGAAATTGGCTGCCAGTCGGCCACCACCGACGGCACAGGATGCCAGCTGATCTCTCACCAGCCCCATGGAATGCTGGGAGGGCAGACTGGTGATGTAGTCTCCGATGAAGGAAACACCGTAGCCTATGGAGTTGTGTCCGAGGGTGTGGGCCCCTCGCAAGAGCCAGCCTCGGCCCTCGTAGAGGTACCCGTCAGAGCCTGCGACAAAGCTTTAGGAGTGTAAAGACATTGTGAGTTGGGTGCAAAATTTCACTTATGTATATTTGACATGTGCAAGAGACACTACCTGTATCCAATGTCATCCCATCCTCTGTCCTCTTGGTGGAAGCGCTGCATGGAGCGCATGTCTTTAGAGCACTGTTTGAAGGTCAGACAGGGCTGGCTTGGTGTGTGAGTGTGGTGGATGTACATGAAGGCGAGAGGAAGAGATAGGTTGGTAGGGGTTCCTCTGTATGGCTCTGCACCCCACATACAGCGAGGTATGATGGGTGGGCAATCTGAAACCGATGAATAATGAATGACTTAGTGTATGTAAACAGAATTAAGCAAAGGGGTAATAATCATCCTCTTCTGTTCGTATTTTTAATGGATGGCTAAGATGGATCATTCTCAATTTCAAAGGCAACACTTGTTTCTTATTCACTTCCTCTGCAGTTTGGTCTCGTGCTCACCCGTGTACTTATGGACAAACTCTTTCATTCCCTCTTTCACCACAGCCGTCAGCTGCTTCTTCTCCTTCACGTCCATCTTTGAGAGCCCCTTCAATCTCCGCTGCAGCTCTACTGATTTCACAGCATGTCTGACCAGCACAGGAGGGGCGACCAGCCCTCTGAAGTTCTCCCTGCGGCGCTGGCTGATGAGGCGCGGTGCGGCGTCCATCCCTTGGCTCTCCAGCCCTGGGCTCTCCAGCTGGTGGCAGTAGTACTCTGTCAGCAGACTGCTCAGCTTGAGAGGACGTCTGGATTTGGCAGAGACCTCCATTCCAAGAACCGCGCCGTCCATGCCTCCGTTGACCTGAGCAGTGGTGAGCAGAGAGGGGCTGTCCAAGAGGGTGAAGACCTGAGGAGAGCTGACACTGTCCCAGCAGCCGTCAGGTCCCAGAAGCTGGGTGAGAGGAGAGCTGAGCCTGGCAGAAAGGTGCAGGTCTTTGGCCAGAGTGAGCTGGTAGAGGCCCCGAACATGCCCGCTAGACTTGGAGAGGAAACCAGCCTCGATACCCAGGAGGAGCGGCGTGAGGGCAACAGTCGTGCCATCAGAGGTCAGGACCACACCTTCTTCTTTAGCATCTTCTGTCACATTGTGATGCACAGCCTTGTTAATATAAACTGAGAGGCTGGCGTCCATTTCAGGACCACCAGAGTCGGCATTGCCAAGGAAGTGCTGAACGAACGCATCATTAAGGCCAGCTGCCCTGCGCAGCCTCCTCAACACAGCTGCTGGCGCTGACCCAGGGTCCCCGTCTTCCACCTGCTTCACCGCCTTGATGAAGTCGTCCATGTGCCAGGAAGCTGGAGACCAGAACAGAAAACACATACACGTCTTTGTCATTCAGATGAAAACCCATATCTTCAACCCCAGCCTTACCCTTAAACTCACTTCGTAAACACACACACTCTGCTGCCACCTGGGGCACAGCTTTGAGCTATGAGGGGAACTAAGTACCCAGGGCCCCAACATGTAGAGGGCCCTCAAAAAGACTATTACTGTTGAAGAAAGGAGAGTGAATACAAATTGAAAGCAGTGTTTCAGAATGGTTTAATAGGAGTACATAACAATGTAATAATAGCTAGCGTGCTGATAAAGGAAGCAGCATTGGCTTCAGTTTCAGAAACTGCTCTATAAGTGTCCAGAAAGATCCAGTTATACTCAAGATCTCAGTAACATTCTGATGATTATTTTGTTTGACAAATTCAACAGAGAATAGGTCAGCTGCAGGTTCAATATGCCCGTATCAAGACAGATAGTAGTTTCTAATCCTGTGTTTTCAGTTTGAATATTGAGGATTGTGCCTTTAAAGTTATAGCATGCTACTTCTATGATGCAACAGACTGGGCTAGCACTTGTTGGAAACTCATTTATTGTAATTCTGCAGATCAAACATAATTCCAGTGAAGTCTTATTTGGTTGTCTTTTGTTATGAAATGTAGGAAAGCCACGTTGTGCTCTGACAGAAATATCGTTATAGTAAACTTATAGTAAACTTATAGCACCGTAATCACAGTATGTTGTAAATAGAGGGCTACAATAAGCTGGTGTTTCAGATTGTGCAGACTTCCTTGAATGTCTTCTAAACACTTCATTACTGATTACTTTAACAACCTTTACAGAAATATATGCATTTACTTATTAATTAAGATATTTGTACAGGCGTGACAATAGTATTAAAAGGGTGAGAGACTACATGTACAACGCCCAGATTTCTGTGCTACACCAGTGGCTGCCACTCTGCTGATAAGAGGAATGATTAGATACATACAGGCTGACATTTCAGCTGCAGATGATGTATGAGCCTATTTGAACTCATGCATAGACAGAAAGTAAAAACAGAATACAAATTGCCAAGTAGTATATAGAAACAGGTATAAATAATCTCATCTGAAATTTTGTCTGAGAAATAGTAAAACAGAAAAAAAACCAAATGCATTTAAGTCATTAGAGTTTCTTTCAATGAAAATAATCTTGATCAGATAATCTTGCCATTACGTAACACGGCTCATAAAACTGGCAAAATCAAAATCAAATGTCATTACCTTCTGCATACGTGCTGACCAAGACCACAACAAGAACCAGGGTCCATTTCCATCTGCCTTTATCCATCCTGAGTCATGAACACTTTCAGCTCCAAGCTTCAACTGTCTGCTGCCTTGTTGTCTCTCTCTTATTTATTGACGTTCATGTGTAGAGTAAGTGGGCGGTTATATAACAGTTGTAGACATACTTTAGATAAGCCTGCGTTCAATCTGTTGTGGGAAACTGGCACCTGTAATGTAGGCAGTGTAGAGTTGCTTGTCCTTACCGCTCCAGGTCTTCATATGTACAACACACACTGACGAAGTGACCGAAGTGGGCATTTTCGAGAAATTCTCAAGTTCTGAAATCAATCTCAGTCATCTCGTTTGTGTCCTTAATGTGGAAACAAACCTTCTGGGAATAAAATCATCCAGTTGCAAACTCGTCACTACTGTACAAATTATCGGCAGTCCCCTCTCAGGCAATAAGTTCGTTCTCATCAATGTTCCGAAAACACAAAGCCAGGCTGCAAAAGTGAGGAAATCCCAGAACCATGAATCACATGTGTGCGCCGTGTGGCAGTGACAGAAATATACATCCACACTCTTGATTTATTCATTCTGCATTTTATGTCGGGTTTATATGCACACTGACACTGTTGAAAATGCAGATAAGAAGAACTGTTGAGCCCAAAGGTCACAGATCAGTGCCCACAGCAGTCATATGAGGGCAAAAATAGGAAGTCTATGGGTGGACTGGAAAATACATTGCAGAAGGTCTGGGATGCAAATAAAGGTCAAATATATAAATCTGTCATTACTGTAATATGTAACAATTATGACCTTTAGAGGGAGGGAGTGTTCACGAGACTAAAATGAGAACACACAAAATAAAGACATATACAGTTTTTGAGGGCAGGGTGCACATGACTAGGGAGAAAAATGCAGAGTGAAGCTAAAGTTGAACACAGATTTTTTGACAGCAGACATTTTGATTTGTCAAACAAGGATGTAACTAATAAAATCAGTAATTGCACTGATTGCTGGAACCGAGCCATGATTAATATTTATATAAGTTTCACCTGTGCTTCGCCCGCCATGACAACTCACAAGGTCTGCTATGATAATGGATGATCTGTATGTCTGAGTCATTTGGAATCAACATAGAAACGGGCATGCTCTGCTGCTAACATGGCATGATTTATTGAAAAAGAAAAACTGCACGTTAAGTACAGTTTGGACTCGTGTCAAATGCAGTTGGTGTCCTTATAATGTTATTTCAGTTCAATTTAATTCGGCTCCTTTTGCTATTAGTTTCTCCAATATGTCAACAAGGTCCTACAAATGCAAAAGGTTCACATGTTGAGGGAAAGTTTGGGGAACTGCTGTGTTATATTTTGGCATTATTTATCTGTGAATGTGCACTGTACTTTTTGTACTGATTTATTATGTTGTGCATATTAACTGTATCTGTAAGAAATTACAGTTTATTCAGTATTTTAGGGTGACTTTTTGACAGACCCAGTGGGCTAACTCTGGCTCATTTACTGTTCTTTTTTCTGCTGATCAAAGGGCACCATGTCAAATTAACAACAAACTAAATTAATTAATTAAATCAATACAGAGTAGGAGTATGATTAGATAAAAAGTGTGCTGTATACTGTCATAAGTATAAACCATGGGTGGAGCTTGTGAATAATTCAAGAAATAATAGGATTACGAGACGTTTGCGTTTTTGTTTCAACAAAGTGTATATGTAATACACTGCATATATTGTCTAAATGTTGAAAACATTGTCTTTGTGTACGCGTTGACGCTTCGTACTCCGGTACAGTGGGTGGCGCTGTGCCATTAAAATTCTGGCTGCAATACGCGACGTAATCTGAACGTAAAGGAGAAGGAAGAAGAAAAAAAGATTAAAAAAAACAAGCGTAGCCGATTTATCAACAGGCAACAAGGTTCGTTTGTCTTCAAATACCTCGCTTATGGAAATTAGAATAATATTTCACATGTTATCTACACTGTGTTTGTGTTTTTACAACGTATGTTTCCACTCCTAGAAGGTGCAGTTATCGCAGCAGGAAGTACCCGCTAGCTAGCATTTGTGGCTAGGTAGCTAACAGCTAGTGCTAATCAGCTGTTTGTTATGCTTGAACGGCTCAAACTGGGCATTAGCAGAAGCGCAGTGGGTAGTTCAGCAGACGCCGTGGATAGGACAAATCGTATTGAATGTTAGGAGAAAAATACTGTGAATTAGATGTAGGAAGAAGTGGCTAAGTGGAGCATGTCGACAATCTACTGGAAGAAATAGCGCCATGGCGAATATGCTGTTTAATAGTCTAATGTCATTTATGGTACATGACGTGTGTGTGTGTGTGTGTCATATTAGTTTAGTGCTGAAACTATTAGTTATTAGCAGAAAATGTATTGACAAGACTTGATAAGAGGTCATTAAAATCATTCAGCCAGCAAATTGCCCAACAATCTATATTTTTAGCTCCTCAAATTTGATGATTTTTGTATGTTTTATTATTGTATATTGATTTTTTGGGGGGTTGTTTTTGGCCTGTTGTTTGTAACCTACAAACCCATCAGTATAAGATTGGGATGACACTTTGTTTCACAAACGGTTTTTATTATTCTGACAATTTACAGACTAAAACATTAATATGGGGAAAAATTGACACATTTAATTAATAGAAATGAACCATAAAATAATAATAGGGAAATATTGGTTAGATGCATTAAGTTTAGGTAGCCTGCAAAAAGACAAAATAATCTTAGAACTGCAGGCCTGATTTTTAGTTTGATCACATGTATCCAGTGTTGTCCTGCTAGCCATCAACACCAACTAGTTATCAATCATCTGTGTATGTGTGTCAGTAGATACTAACCTGTGCTGCACACTATCATCACTCCTCAACAGAAAATGGACACGCGGTTCACTCGGGGGAAATCCAACATCTTGGAGCGACCCCTGACCCGACCTAAGACAGAAGTCAGCGTGAGCACTTTTGCCCTCCTGTTCTCAGAGATGGTGCAGTACTGTCAGAGCCGTGTGTACTCTGTGTCTGAGCTGCAGACGCGCCTGGCCGACATGGGACAGAGTGTGGGAGCCAGCCTGCTGGACGTGCTGGTGCTGAGGGAGAAGAATGGGAAGAGGGAGACCAAAGTGCTTAATATGCTGCTCTTTATCAAGGTAAGTCAAATGTACAATACGGCTGGTGGTTTTAGAGTTCAGTGCCTTTTTAACTTTTTAATTTAGACAGTTTTCTTTCCTTTTAGGTTAATGTCTGGAAGTCTTTGTTCGGGAAGGAGGCTGACAAGCTGGAGCAGGCCAACGACGACGACAAGACTTATTATATCATCGAAAAGGAGCCGCTCATCAACGCTTACATCTCTGTGCCCAAGGAGAACAGCAGCTTGAATTGCGCTGCCTTCACCGCGGGCATTGTGGAGGCCATCCTCACACACAGCGGTTTCCCTGCCAAGGTCACTGCCCACTGGCACAAAGGCACCACGCTGATGATAAAGTTTAACGAGTCAGTCATAGCCAGGGACAAGGCTCTGGACGGCAGATAAGGAAGACTGGAGGGGAGTGGGTGATTATGTTAATCAATACAGGTTGAAGATAAATCATCCAGTTCCAGGCGAGTGTTTGTTCCTGACTGACTGATGAGACCCGCGTGACTTTATGAATGGGTGACTGCAGGGTGCTGAGCCACGCCCAGAGCAGAAATGCAAGCAGCTAGTCGGTTCAATCTTCCGCGCTTTTGTGGATCATCTCACTCTCGTCGTACCTCATGAAGTGACACATAGTTTAACACATTTTAATTTGTAGTTTCATGTCACATTTTTAAATCACAGATGGTTCATAAAATATGAACATATTGGATCATTCTTTCACACCACATTATTTAGTTTTATGAGTCATTTTCAGTCACATGGGCTCTGGGCAATTGTGATGGTCCTTTTTTATACCGCTTGTAGACTAAACAATGATTCCAAGTGAAAAAAGAATCAAAAGATTATTTGATAATGAGAGTAATTGTAAGGTGCAGGCATTGCCTCGTAGGTTTAAACGGAACAAGAACACCTCACTAAATGGTGGACAATTAATTAGATCGCCCCAGATCTCTGTAATGTTAATAAAAAATACCTCTTTTAATGCTGCAAATTGCTTTATTTAACAGAGAGGGGTCCAGACTTGAGATTATTGTTTCACTCCAGTTCAACTCCAGCTGCATGTTTCATCTCTGTACAATAGATTCATAATCGGGGTCATTGACAACACTGAGGTCATGTCCTAACTGTTTTTGTTGTATTATATTTGTATTTTATTTTGTGTATGTGTGTGTGACTGGGGGTATTAGTAACATGGGAGTTTACATTCTGTAATTAAAAACAAAACGTACACGTGGTGTTTTATAGACTCCCAATATTTCATGGCTCAGCATTTTGACAAATTCGCTTAGTTTTAAGCCCACGGAATAATAAAATAAAATAATAAAGGCTTCAGCATTGCTATGGAGAGAATTTTGTTTATTTTTAAAGCAGTCAAAAAAGTGGTTTGTGAGAGAAACTTTCCACACTTTTGCTTGCAAACTCTAAACTTTTGCTTTCAAACCCTAAAATTTTGCTTGCAAATCTAAAAGTTTTGCTTTCAAACCCTAAAGCTTTGCTTGCGAATCTAAAAGTTTCGCTTGCGAATCTAAAAGTTGTGCTTCCGGTTTCGCTTTATGCCGTGGGTGGGACCTACGCTGAAAGACGTTTCTATTGGCCAGTTGTGATGTGAGTGACAGTGTTGTCATGCACTCGCTG
>JAVQJL010013068.1:0-30215 GCA_036024295.1 Nannoperca obscura
CTGCCCCCGCCCCCCCCCCCCGCCCCCCCGCGCCTCCAGCCTCCACCTATCTCCTCATCACTAGATCCCTGATAAGGCGGAAATTCAATAACACTACTCTGCCTGAGAGAAGTGAGTGCATCACATGACCTGCCAATTCCTGTTTACGTTGGGCGTTTTCATATTTTGGCGTGTTAACAAGCCTGTGTTGGTTCTGAACTGGTCATGAATGGAGACAAAGAGGAGAATAGCGTCAGAGCCGAAAGACAGAAGAAATATATCACTCAGCATCTGTTCCCATCCCGTGATCTGTCATGAGCATTATCTGTGCAATCTAGGCTGGGAGTGAAACTAGAAGAGGGAAGTGACACGTACACTGAGCAGGAGGGTGAAGAAAGGGTTAACTAAGCAGCAGACTGTGTGCACAGTTATTTTTCCCCCTCTCGCTCTCTCTGATCTCCCTTCCTGTCTCACAGGCTGTGCAGTGCAGTGGCTTTGAAAATTGAGAGTCAGACAGGCTTGTTTTGCATACTGTGGGTCTCCTGCATTGACTTGTAGCAAATCCCTGCCCTCGGGAGGCATGTCAGAGGGGATTAATGGGAGGGCTGGGGCCTCACAGAGTTTCCCATTGTCGCAGCCCAGCCCTGCACTGTATTTTCATCCTGCAGAGTGAGAAAAGAGCGAGCAGGTGGGGTGGTGCTGGTGGAGGGAGGGTTGAGCTTGTGTGTGTCAGTGCAGGGGGGTGGGGGGGTTATACAGTGGTGTTATTTCCCTCTGCCCTGATTCTTTTGAGCTAAGCTGAAGGGAGGGGAGGAGAGTGTAAATAATGTATTTGGAGCGGCGGGGTAGAAGGAGCTGGAGCTTGACCGAGCACAGAACAGAGAAGGGAAGAGAAAGGTTGAGCGGCCATGCTGCTGCACAGGAAACTGGAGGCTGGAGGGGAGGCAGGGCACAGGGAGGGACGGTGGTGGTGGTGGTGGTGGGGGGGGGGGGCAGAAGAGGAACTGTACAAGCTACAACAACCCTGCTGTGGTGCTCTGGGGAATGAGGGGCCTCCGCAAGAATGTAGCAATCTTCTACTTCCGCTCTGTTCTCTCAATGTTACCAAGACAAATGGTTTGCTGCTGCAGACTGCCATTAATAATGCAATATTAATAATAATGTGGTAATGTGAAATGCTATTTCACAACAGGCCGGGGGCTTGTATGGATTCAAATAGTTTCTCAGGAGATGCAAAGCTTGGAACCTGGAAACCAGTCCTCCAGACTCTCCAGATATAGTATAGGCTAAAATGTTGAATGGATTTGGGAAATATGCTTATTCATATTGAAACCACTCTCATTTCTGTAGCTGCAGCCAGCAGCGGGCTAGCTTAGCTTAGCATAAAGACTAGAGCAGGGAAACCAGCCAGCGTGGCTGTATGCACAGGTAACAAAATCCACCTACCTATACCTCTAAAGGGGTGATCAGATGGACAGTGAAGCAGATTTACCTCTAAATTTCACTTTTTTGTCTTATTTGTTTACAAAAACTGAAGTGTAAAAATGTCAGTTTGCCATTTCTTTTGGCGGTTGTGTGCTGTGTCTGTTTTTTTTTAAACCCAAATCTCTAACCCCTGGTGCTGGGAGGGAGATTTTGCTACCTTTGGACAGAGCCTGGTCTTTATGCTAAGCTAAGCTAACTGCTGCTGGCCATAGCTTCATTTCTGGTGTACAGACACGAGAGTGCTATTGATCTTCTCATATAACTAAAATAACGTCAAACTATCCCTTTAAGGCTCCCCTCCTTCAGCGTGCCACAGTTTGAGTGTGATGAAACAGTTCCCTTGCACTGTTATAACATCAGCTCTTTATTTCCTTATCCTTATCTCTCTGTGTCGTTCTCTTCTCTCTTTCCCTTGGCATTGCAGCTCTTTTATTTCTCCCACACCTGCTATGTTTTATGGCAACAATAAAAGGGGACCTTAACCTTGAAACATGATAAAGCATTCCCAACTCCCACACCTACAGTCAACAAAAAAAGAATAGGAATAAAATCCCTTCTGCTCTCCTTTACACACAATGTAACCTTGGTGTAACTTTTGTATTTTATTATATTTTCTTGGGCTTGCAGAACTCTGTTGCCGTATCACCCTGTGCAGCTCGGCAGCTACAACCCACTCTTTCACCCGAGAACTACAAAGTGGGTTTGACGCCTTGCATCTTGTGTAACTGCGGCCTTTGAAGACTTTGGCTTTGAGCTCTGTGTCTCATCAATTCCCTACGCAAAGCTAAATTTTAATCTGAGGCGAGCACATAAGGGGGTAGCTTATCTGCCCCACTCGTTTAATGTTATTCATTCATGCACACTATTTTTATGACAGGCTGTGCATGCAGAACTACTTTTTTGTTGTTTATGTAACCATCTTCAGTCTGCATATGGATGCGTGTGGGCCTAGTTTGTAATGTTCTGCATGAAAGTTAAAAGCTGCTATAGAGGAAGAAAAAAAGTCAGTCTGATCATGGGTCTGGCTAGTCGTGGGTCTTTCTGGGTCATGCTTTGGTGCAAATTCATGTCTGAACATGAGGAAGAGCAGAATGCAGAAAATAGAGATTCACAGATATCCCCTCGTTTCCAGTCTATGGGGGAGTCGCGCCATAAACTGAGTGGTACTTATCACAGCAAATTCCTGACTTATTTGTCATCTGGGGCCCTGGATATGTCACATCAAATCTGCTTTTCTCAATGAACTGGGGAGGGAGATTAGAGGCTCATAGTCAGTGAGATAATAACAGCGAGTCGGGTTTTGACTCTTAAATGAAAGACCTCGAGAGGGTGATGTGGAGAATAGAGCCACGTCGTACGAAATATCAGATTCTCATGCCACGACTGAAGCTCCCTTTTGTGTCCTTGTGGAAATATGATTTTCCTGCCCCCCAATCCCTTTGAAATACCGGTTGGCATGCGATTGTTTGGTGAACCTAAGCTGCCGAGCCCCGCCACTCTTTTCTGTCCTTCAGCTTTTTATTCGCTGGCAAATCCTCACATGACCCGCCATGCAGTTGATTTCGCCATCAATATAAGATGAGAGCAGTGGTTGAAGAAATCAGTTGTTGTTCTATTCTCTCTGTCTGATTGCCTTACATGTAATTGATTGGACTGTTCTCACAACTTTCTCCCCATTTCATCTCTTGTATTTCAGCCTTCAGCACTAACTGTGTCAGATTTTGGTCCTCTCCTTCACACACCATCGATCTATGTCAGCGTAGCGCCATGTAAGCTCGCAGTAACATATCCCCAGTTTGCTTTGAGATTCATCAGAGCTCCATGAATATCTGACCTATTTTGCACTAAAGCCTTGATCTCCCTCCATGTTTGTTTTGAGTCTATTTGATATTTTTGCCTAAAATATGAGCGGCTTGTTATGTTTGTTTTCAAACCGCAGTACTATTTTCATTAGCATATAAAAGGCTTTTTTTTAAATATCCTTATGTAGTTTGAGGTGTTTCCATAAATGATTTCACAGGGTAGGGGATTCAATCAGACAGATAAGTTCTTTACCATTTAGTTTCACCCAGAAAGCCTGCATTCCTGCACTTCATTTGAATTTAATGGACTTGTAGATGATAAATGAATCAATTATTGGATGCTACAGCATCTGATGTCTGGCCGGCTGCAGCGGTGACAATGACAGCTTTTCAAATTGAAAGAAGCACAATCATTGTGGAGGCTCGCACGCTGCCAACTTATTGTACTCCTGTAATTATAAATGCATGAAATAATTAACAAACAACTCCGATGCGTGGCCGCTACATGTTGGGTCATTTAGGGTCAGCAGCGAGGGACTGGCGGATTGCACTGTGCCTGATAGGGACGGTAACGCATATTGAGTTAATCTTGTAGCGAGAAATGCACTGTAGGCTTTTAGTCCAGATGACTAAAGAGTGTGAGGTCTCTCTCGGTTATAGCTCAGGGCAAAGCTCTGTGAAAGCACCCCCACCACCACCACCACCATCACCATCCACACCCTCTCCATCCCCCCCTGCTTCATTCTTCCAGAGGGACAGCTTGTTGACATCCATTAGGAGGTTTCCCAGCATTGAGCCAGGCCAGGAAAGAGGACTAATGATGTAATTCCCTGAGAGATGACATTAAAATGTCAAAGTGCCATGGCTGACATCATCCATTTAGCACACATTTTCCAATAATATACATTTGTCTTCCTTTTTTCCCCCCTTCTGTCAGCTTTCCTTTCTAGAAAACTGGAGCTCCCCACCCATCCCAGTGCCTCCAGGCTCTACTTAGGTGTGCAGCCACATGACGGAGGGCAGACTTGGAATAAGGGGGATATCATCAAAGCGTGCCTTCCCCTGAAGCTATAAATGCCCTCCTCCAGAAAGCAGTGTTTTGAACAGTCTATATGTGTCATGTTACATTTATTCCTCCCTTTTTGTAAATCTCAGCTAATGCTGTACAACAAAGACCCTCACGCCCTCATTCCTACACCTCTTTCACAATTCCTACCACATGTAGGAATGGCCTCTGGACAGTTTTCATTCAGCTATCTCGGTTTATCCTCCTTGAAACCTGGGATCCGGTCTGATTTTGATTGTGTTGAGACACGTGACAGAATGAAAAGAACATCTTGTACAAATTGCATTTTCTACCTGCCTCGCGCCGCGGCCCTGTGCCTTTCACGCTGCTCAACAGACACACTGTATTTCAGAAAAAATTCACAATCTGAATTATATTTCTACGAGGGAGACTTGACAGATCTCTATTCTTCAGCCCAGTGAGTGGGCAGGCTTAGACGTCAATAGTGGATGCTTGAAGGCAGAGTAAGTAGACGTGAACTGGAAGCAGAGAAGGAGGGCTGCGCCTCGCTTAATAATGAATCAATTGATCCCCCTGCAGATGATGGATCAGGTTGCTATGACGACAGATGCAGTGTTAACCCAGAGAGCGTGGAGAAGAGGTTTGTTTCCCAGAACCATACACTCAAGGCTGTGAGTGGATCTTGGCTTTTGAATGTATGGTGATGCAGGATGTGACTAATAAAGGATGTGAAAACTATAAAAACATTAGGAGGATGAGAATTCACGGTGCAGAATCAGCAACCCATCCCATCATGTTAGACAATATACTTCTGTATAAATCTGTTTTTCTCTATCTCTTTTAAAACCGTGAACACAGATGTAAATTGCCATTCATTCCTACACTGATTAATCTGGGCGCTCCTCCTTTGATGCATGTTATAGCACCAAGTCAGAGCTGAATACACATGTGGGGTTTTGTGTGTGTGTGTGTGTGCATGTAGTGCTCCCTTCCAAAAAACCAACATGTTTACCATTACCGTTGCCGTGGCAACGCGGCGGATGCTGGGTCCAGCTGGGACCACGTTGCCAAGTAACAGCTGAGTTATGAGAGTGGAGGAGAGGAGCGTGGGCGTTGGAAGGGGGGAGAGGGTGAAGGGAGCGCCGGGGATAGGAGGACTTCTACAAAGGCAGCGAGCAACAAAGGCTGGAAGCATGAGGGGGAAAATATCTCTGAGGGTGAAGAAAAAAACAAAAAGCGTCGATTTGGGTTACGACTCCGGATTGAAAAATAAGATGTTTTTCATCTCTCCCTGCGCCTTCCTGCCAGAGAATATTAGGACTTGGGTGCATCACAAAGCATCTCTAGTCTCTGGAAAAAAACACACAAGCAAAATAAGCCATGCCAGCAACATAAGTGATGTGCTCCATACTAAACAGCAGCAGGGCAACTCTGATAGTTTCTTTCATGAACAGAAAATTGAAGTAATGAGTGGAGTACTGTGTGTGCAGCGGCCTGCCTGCACTAACCCTGCCTTTAACATGACTACACAGAGGGCATGCAGCCTGTAATGACTCACAAGCAGGCAGAAATAATCAGAAACAGTCCAGCTCCAAAGCCCTCGGCTGTAAATGATCGTGTGTCCTTGTAGTCCAGGAGGCCCGGGCATGGAGCTGCACCGAGTGGCCCGTTGTTGAGTCAGCACTGGTTTAGCGTATGGACAGAGAAGGTTACACTGTGCTCAGTTTCATGGTTCTACTGTGGAAACGTGGTCTGTAATCCATTAAGTTATAAGAGTGAATGGGTTTGTGAAAACAGCAGCTGCTCGTGTTTTTCAGCTGCCTCAACGACAGGTTACACCCACAGAACCCCATCTGTGTGTCAGATGATTAAAAACAAAGGATGACGATATGTTCTTACTCTTTTGACCTCCTCTCTCACAGGGACACTCCCATGAATCATCTCAACCCAACCTTAAATCTGTCTCCAACTCCTTCCTCATACTCACAGCATGATTATGCCGTTTTACTGTCATATCAGTATTGTCCCTCTGGCTCAAACACATTTACTCGTGCTCATTAACAACACATTTTTCTGTCTTCCACTGGCAGAGCAGTCTGATTTGTCGCCATGGAAACTGATCATGAAGTGCCTTGGTGCTACATTTGGGACTAATTGTCATCCCCAAACAAACATGCACGCTCTTGGACTCAGAAATCTGAAAGGCTGAAATCACTATTTGTCGCTCTCTTTGTTAGAATTTTCTCATGCTCCAGTACTTCTCAACAATAAACCTCCAATACAAAGCCCCCGAAATCCTGCGCAGGAGTGAGTGAGTGAAATAGCTGTAAAAACAACAAACTCCACAGAACAAACAGCTATTGAAGTTCCTGGAGCCGTTCCCAAGCTGCTTGATCCAAATATGCTTGATGAATTTTCAGCCTGGGCATATGTGATATTTGACTCTTGGTACACGGCTGACACATGCAGTCCTCGGTTAAAGGTTGCATTAAGAGACATGTCAAAGATCAGAAGACATTGTGTCCGCCCAGATTTGTGCAGTTCAGGAATTACAGACAGGGCGAACCAGAAAAACAAAAACAATGGAGCCAACGTGGCCCCATCTTTATATAACAGAGCTTGCCTGTGGCGATTGTGCAATGCGGTGCAGTTGTCTGGGCTGATGTAAACAGAGCCTCAGTGCCTCTGGAGGCTCAGCCATGTGCCTTGATGCAGCAGTTATGGGCACATGCCCTACTTTCATAAATCAGAGCTGGAAAAAAAAGGAAACAGCGTGAGGAGAGAGGAGGAGGGGGAGGAGGGGTGAGAGGGGATGCCGAGTGAGCAGGAGAAGGAGGGAGAAAGAGAGTTTTAGAAGGAAGGAGGGGTGGGGGGTGCTGAACAAGGCTCATATTGATGTTCCAAACACAGCTGCAGGCGTCAGCTGACTAGCTGGCCTGGATGCAGCCCCAGGCTCTGCCTCCTGCCTTTATCAGCTTACACTGTGACCTTTCTCTCTCTACTGGAATAGACCCCCCCCATATCTGGCCCTTTACCACGCACTGTCCACTGTCCGGACCCTGTCTAACTGTCGGACATCTGACTTCTGCTGGGGATGGGGGGTTGTATCTGCATGCCTCCAGAAACACTGTCTCTCTTTTCGGCGCATCAGCAGTTTCATTTGTCTCACATGGCTCGGTTTTCAAGCCTCGCCCCACGCTCTTACACAACTCACCATGAAGTCACTTTTACTCCTCACGTCCGCACCCCATGGCGGAGGAGGAAGAGAGAGTGGTGATGAAGGGCTTTGTTGCTTTGCAAATACATGTCAGTTCGGCAGGATTGTTAGGCAGTGTGCGGTCCTCGTGTCAGATTTCTGCAAAGTGTTCCTTGAAACAAAGAGAAGGATTTGGATACTACGCTTAAGCTGACAACTCAGGTTTGGACATATTTAGTGAACCTGAAGTTAGCAACAGTTCAGGGTGAGTTTGAAGCAGCTGTCGTCGAGAGTCTGTCCCTGAGGGGCAGTAATCAGCAGAGGTAACTGTCAATCACAGGTCTGCAGGCCTCATGGGCTTTTTCTAAGAAAGACACCCCCTACATGCACACATGCACACACACACACACACACAGCACACACACAGCACACCTCCCCTTTATGACGCTCTTCAAGTGTTACTGGATAGTGTTTCTATGGGAGCTGTCCACCCACACAGCTCATGCACTCATAAATCCTGGGCTCCTTTCTGGGAAATGAAGGGCTTGAAAGATACATACATACACACACTGAGAGTGAGGAGCGGGAGGGGGCAAGGGGGGGAGACGCAAAACACAGCTTGCCAAGTATATCTCCAACGCCTTATTGACAGTGAAGAGTTTGGATCGAGTGTCTGCCTCCTGTGGGAGGCAAATAAGGAGCATATTCTGCGCCTCCCTGGTTACTGTGCGAGAATCTGAGACACTCAGCGATACCAAAAACATCACAGGAATGAGAAGTGTTTGGTGGTGGAGGACAAAGAGGGAAGGATGGAGGGATAAAATAAGAGGCCAGAGAAAGAATAGAAGCATTTAAAGGAAACCATCGCCGGCTTCAAATGTCAGTCAGCTCCCGGTTAGACAATGGAACACAGCTGCTGCTAAGCTTTGAACTGCAGCTGTCTGTCTTTTGTTGGCACTATTTGTGTGTACATGTGGTCACGGGTTGTGTTTGAACATGGGGCTGCTATAAAGTATTATAGGAAGATTAGTGTGTACAATATTCCAGTGTAGGAGGGTGGATCGAGGTCACAGGGAGTTGCAGAGAGACACATGAGTAGGTGGCGAGTATGTCAGATGTTCCTGATTTAGAAACCCTCAAGCAAGAGGCAGAGATGAGAATGGGTGGGGTGGCACACAGGCTGCAGTGCTCAGTCTGGAGTGGGCTGTAATGGTTTGAGGTTGAGGGTCAAAGAGGGGGAGGGAAATAAAGGATGTAGCTGCGAAGGACATCTCACTCACTAGGAAAAATTCTCATCTGATTGAGGGTTGAGAGACGAATCTCAAATGAAATTAAATTCGTTTGCTGTCCTTTGGCGGGCTCGTGACTGAAACGTCCGCAGTGTCCGCCAAGCCTGAAGACTCCTTCAAGTGCCTCATTATCGGTGTCATCTGCGGATCATCGGAGAACATCTCATCCTCATCTCGTCTGCTTTTTGATCATCCTCCAGACAATGCGCCATTAGGCCAGGGATGATTTTCTAAAGCGCAGCTCAATTACTCAAGGAGAGACTCATTAGCATATCAGAAAGCACAGGCGTGAGTCTGCAAATAAAAGAACACATTAGATCCCCCCTCACAATATGTTTCAATTATTCATATAATGTAGGAGTGAGCAGATAGAACCGAGTCACACCTTGATTTGCATTCAGCTGAGGAAATTAACATTTTTTGAGCACTCACTTGAACACACCAGCTCTCATTTTGGAAGTTTGACTCGGGATGTGAGTGTGTATGCCTGCTTTGTCGCCCACAGACCATTAAGCAGCCTGACAATGCGCCTTAGCGTCAATATGCCTTAAATATCACTTTTCACGCAACACCGTTTTGTCACCCTGGGTGCCACGTCAGCACCTACTCAACCACACGAGGCAGGGTTCCTCAATTATTCATAAGAGGGAAACACACACACAAACACACGTGGTCTCACTTTGGGTGTGTGTGTGTGCATACACGTGTGGAAACAGATGACAGCATTCCCCACAAACAATGCTTCTTGTTCTGGATTTTTAGCGAAAACAGGGGTGATGAAACAGATGAAAATATCATCCTAAAAACGCCACCACCGTCCACTCTAATGATAAATGAAGGCCCCTCAGCCTGCGTGGATCAGATGAGTCAGCAGTATGTTACAGGAATGTGGATGGAGGAAAGAAGCCAGAATATCGACTCTCCTGTTGTTGGAGCGTTGCGTGCAGCGAGGTTAAAAGATGAGGCATTGTAAACTTCAGCTGGAGTAGAGAGGGAGTTTCCCTGAATAATATATCAACCCTTTGATTCAACCTCTGACTTACTATTTTTAAGCATGCATGAGTAAATTCCTTTGCGTGCCTGTCTGTGCGGCTGCCTGCTGCAGTGCAGGGCTCTGCGTCGCTGCTGTTGTTGTACATAAAGAATGTGTGAATAAGTGTGTGTGTGTGTGTGTGTGTGTCGGCGACTGACTTTGTGTTCATTCCACAGTAAATTGATCTGGCTGCTCACTAGACTGGATGGAAAAGGGCCCGGGGCGAGAAGTGCACACTCCCATCAGCAGATGGGAGAGCCCACTGTGTTGCCATCACAAGGCATTCCTTCTCACTGGGCATGCTCAGTGGGCCACACCCCACACCCCACCAACCCTCTATCCTCTCTGGGCCTGTTTGAACCAGTCAGTCGGAGGTGGCAGCAGTGCTCTCTCTTGTTTCTCATCTGACCTTCAAAGCCAGGAATGGGGACAGTAAGTTGACAAGGGAGGGAGAGAGAGGGGTGTTTTTCTAAAAGCTCTTTGGGTAGCAGGGCTGATATGTCACTCATTATTTCCACTCTGTGCTTTGGCTCCGTCACAGCCCTCTGAGAGGGCCTTGCACGCAGAGGCTTCACAATGGCTAGCTATCAGAGGAGATGAACACAATCTGTCACCATCAGCTATTAACTCCTGGCTGATAAGGAGTCTCTTAAATATGTATATCTTCTTGACATTATCAAAAGATACACACGTCTACACAGATGTGATTACAGGAAAGTGAAATAATTTTTAGTCCCTGTGCACTTCATTTATGTAATACTCGTTCAACCCGATAAAAATAAAAATGGGAATGAATTTAAATCAATTTAGCTGAAGTCTCACATACTACGCTTGAAAAGGAAGTGTGCAATTAGAGGTGCAGTCCTTTTCTGGCAAGGTGTAAATAAATGCAGGAGCTTGGTTTCTAAATTCGCAGCAGCAGTCTGATGTTTCTAACTCCATGATCTCATTCACACTATTACAGTTAAACAAAAAAAACTAATAGAATGAAATGTTACTATGTAAAGATATAAAACGTCTGCAGGTACAGAGTGAATATTATGATAGGATTACAGTTTATGAGGTGCATCATTTTGTGGTCTCCTGCCCTGCCGCTACCAATACAAACAACTCATCACTATCATCATTGCACACTGCCTGCTGTCAGTGCCGAGAACTGAATCACAGGCTGAATTCCTCCATGAGTCACGTGGCACACTACAAACAGAGAGAACGTTTTTTCTTCTTCTTTCCTCCTCTCAAATCTAAATCCCTCAGGCTTTTACACATTCTCTCTTTGTCTTGCCACCACATTTTGCTCGTCTCTGGTCCTTCCGTCTTTGTTCGCTCCCCTTTCTGACTTGCACGGCCGGCTTCCTGTTTATGTCAGGCGAGCATCAAGCCAATCGGCTGTGAAGGCTGTGATCCTCCTGGTAGCTACTTACTACCCTGTGGTCTCTTTAAAAAAAGACTGAAAGCGAGCTAAGCTTGTGCAGGCTGCTGAGTAAGCAGACACGTAAAGCTCCAATCAGAGTCCACAACTGACCTATATACATCTCTGCCCTTCTGCTTATGAAAGTGTGCGTATCTGCCTGTGTATTTTTACTTTCTGAAATGCGCTGCAGCTTACTTGGTGAAGCGTTCATTTATTTGCTTATCGTGTTTCTCGCAGCGCAGCAGGATCTGCACGCTGACATTTTTTTGTTTGCTGCTGAGGGCTGGAATGTGCTGGTTTGCAAGTTTTGAAGATAACAAAGCAGCATGAGGCGAGTGCGTGTAAACTTTGGATGAGGTCACGGTCCGCCAACACAGCACGCTGTGACATGAGAGGGGATTTTATTCTGGATTCTCCCTCGGTGGTGTCATACCTTTGCTCTGTTTTTCTGTTGCCTTGTTTGCTCTGTGCGCATTTCAGATTACAATCGCAAGTTACCAAAGTGGCAAGCCTTAGCTAATGTCTGTTATTATATGGTTAGAACAAAGTGCAGACTGCGCTGGAAAACAACAAGAATAGACCATGTAGAGGCCTGTTCACGGGTCCAGGGCCAGCTCTCTCTTGGAGTTCACAGTGTACTATAAATCTGTTAGACAGGGAGAAAATATAATCAGGGCTTTGCCGGGGCATTTGAGTTCACTGCAGGCATTACATGAGTACTAATGCCTGATTCAACACTGGCTCTGGCAAACATGCCTGACATTCAATGTTTACACCCCTCAATGAAAGCTGCTAGTCAGACAGTCTGATAGCTTGGCCTGGAATTAGATTCAGGAAGTCATGAGATTTCCAGGTGGCTTGGCTTTCCACGAATTGTTAAGCTGGGATTTTTCAAAGCATTGCCAACACACATTAAACTGAAGGAACCCTTCTGTAAAGAATTACACCGATGTGTTTTCCTGTGCTTATCGCACGTGACAACGTCTAAATCCAGGAAACAAATGCTGTTTTAGCACTTTTTAATGAATAAACCTCTTCTGAAATTCTGTTACTCCACGTTTGAAAATAAAAAGAAATACACAACTAAATGAAAACAGTGGAAGAACATTCAAGTGCTTGGACCTTTTCAGAGAGAAAAGAGGCTCCCCGGTGCCATCGTTCGATACACAGAAATGCATGAATAATGGATCTGTGCTGAACTCCTGCTGAACCTTCTGCACCAGCACCGAGCCAAAGATCAGCACATGACGTCCAGCACACACACACACACGCACTCGATGACCTCTGCAAAGCTCTGAACATACGAGGCAATCTCCTGTGGACTATTGTGTCTGCTGTGTGAATCATTACACTGTACTGCACCTGGCTGCAGTTAGAGAGAGGACTTTTTCTTTGATAAACCTGGCGGGTGTTGGGAGGTGGCGAAGGACGCAGCCAGCCAAAGTGGAAAGATAAATACAAACTGACGACCAACCGGTGCTGGAGCGGTTAAAGCTCCCGCCCTTTTGGCAGCTGAAGTGTGTGTGTGTGTGTGTGTGTGTGTGTGTGTAAGCGGTTCAATGTTTAACCCTTGTGTCAACAGCTCGGATGTGTCACAACAGCATTCCTGTGAGGCGCTCGTCTTGTGACAGAGCGGTTTCATAATGGGACCACTCTCGCACCGCCTGCATGCATTGTTTTGTAGCAGGAGGAAGGAGCTTTGTCTTGGTGTAGGATGACTTTTAGCCCGACCAGTTTCATGTTCCTGCATGTTGTGTCAATGAACATGGTTAACTAGTTCAAACAGCAAACACAGCACCCTGTTTACCCAGAATAAACCTCTCTCTTCTCTTCCTCTAAGCTGTAAATGGTTAACTTGGCAAGCATGATGTGAGAGCTTTTTTTGTTTTTTGGCAGTTACACAGGAGGTGAACTTTGCTCGTCTTGTTGTTAGGCAACAGCATTTTTGATCTGAGTGATTTTATCATGTGAGGAGAGGAACGGAGAGCGTCACACAGCCTCCGGAAGGAAGACAGAAGTGCGTTCTGCAGTTGTTTGCAAAGATGTTTCTTGATGAGCAAAGTAGATATGAACATATGAAAATAAAAGCGTGGAAATGAGGAAGGGTGGTGTGCTGTCCTTCAGGGCAACCCTGGGTGTAGCCAGACTGGTAGCCAGTGTAGTCAGTGTGAGACCATTTCCGCTTCAAGGCTGTCTGGCTCCTCCCTCCCATTGTGTGGCAACATGGTGTAGGTGAACTTTATCCCTCTTTGTTGAGAGAGGGCTTGAATGATTTGCATAGAGCAAGGTCAAGTTACACATCTGTGTGCCTGCTGAACAATGTGGATTCCATCATTTAACATAAGGAGGGGGAGCGGTAATCGCAACCTTACATACAGTTTGAAACCTGCCCAAACCTGTATGCTGACTGTGTGAAACAACCCCAACATACACATTGTGTTACACTACCAACACAAACTGAAATCATGCAGATAACATCCACCACTCCCAGCTTGCCGTGCCCTTTGGACTGGCAGGGTTTCTGCAAACACATGGCGTAAGACGGCTCTCTATCAGCAGCGAGCTTGTAGTAGAGTTGTTGTAGTTACAAATTTGCACAATACAAACACGTGGGTTCATATCACCTTGGGCTTATCAGTCTCCTTCAAGGGCACTGAACATTCCCACAGCGCTCCCTCCGCTTTGTCCGTTTGTATCCCTTTGGGACTTTACAGTTGCGTCAAGGCTCTACTATTCATCCTATGTGTTTCCCACAGTATTACTGTACCACTGCAGCTGAGCGTGTTGTGGTGACTAAACTATCCACTATGTGCCTGTAGGGAATAATGACTGTACGTATGACAACATCTGTCATTGTCTTTGTTGCAAAACTAGTTTGTCATAGAAGTTCTAGTTGAGGTAATGTGATCTTAAGTTCCTAAATAACGGCTGGCATCACTTTCATTTTGGTAAATAAAACACTGCGGTAATATCTTATTTCCGTAGTTCTGGCCATCGTTCCTATCAGTAATAATAACATTTTCCTCACAGTGGCTCTCAATTTCTTTTTAAATATATAGTTTGTCCAAAGTTAGACTAACCCGTAATTAATTCAAATAAAACCGACTCATGAAATATGTTGTGGACTTAATGTTGTTCTCTTTGTTTGTGGTGTCTTGCTTAATGTTACTGTAAGGTACATAGTTGCATTTTACAAGGTCAGCAAACAGCCGTACCTTTTTCCACGAATGTTACCATATATGGTGTTGAATTCAAAATGTTTCTTCACATTACTTCGAAAATGTTTGTTGTCATGATTATACGTTCAGAACGGCTCGCTAGTTTTAGCAGCAGGGCACACAGCGGGACAAACAGAGTGCGAGGCATGGCCTGTTGCATTTACACACCGAGAATTTAGAATTTGAACAGAGGACTACAGGTAAAACTTTTTTCTTCCACATTTGAACATTATTTCAAATGTTTGACTGGAAAAATAATTGTAGTCACCAAGATACACTTTCGCAAGTCTCTTTTTTCTTAACCGGTCACACTTTGTTGTAGCAATGTCACCACAGCATTGAAGCAATGAATAGCTAAAGCTATGAAAATAAAATACACGTTGTAACAAACTTTGATTATCATTTGATTTCTCTTGTCTGTCTGTGAATGCACATACACACGGATGTACTTATCATTCCAGCTCCATTTTCTATTTCAGCTCCTTGGAGCGAGCTGTTTTTTGAGACAAGGCTTTGAAGTGGATCAGCGAGGTGAGGAATCGTGTGCCCAGACTCTGTGGTTAAGGGGGCTTTATCACACAGGCAGGGGGACAGCACTCATCTCCTGCCCTCCCATTTTACCGCAACAGGAGGCTGAATGTGACAACCAATGCTTCCCAGCTGCTCAGGGGCCAGGCCCACAAAACCACAGGCGGATAATGAATGCCACACCATCGTGACAACTTGCACTTTTATGGAAAGGGGAGGAAGGACATCTCTGGCACGGATGCTTGCAGCATATGATGAAACATCCTCCATAAACCAGACAATCAAAGAGAGGGCAGTGAAGCATCTGTAGAATCCGGGACGAGAAACTCTGCTGATTTATGACCACTACCAAAAAAAAAGAGCTGTTTCCAAGTAAATGTGTTTAGAGTGTTAATTGCGGGAAAACTGAAAAAATATTGCTTTCCAAATGTAACCACAACATCTGTAAACGATGCATTACAGTTGCATTTATCCATGATCTTCTCTTCTTTCCTAAACTGGCTAAGCCACACGCTATCTATGAACAATTTCCCCCAGAATTCTAGGAGGAGACTTCGAGGTTTTCCAGTTAGGGCTGTATTTACTATTCTTGGCTTTCCTTCCTCTTACAGTCATGTTATTTTGTAGTCTATACATCACAGAAATTACTCTATATACCCTTTTGCTTTCAAGGCAAATGTTACTAGAAAAGGAGCAGCTTTGATCTTCTTCCAATAGCAACCCTGAAATATCTTCTAAATAAAGGTGTTATAAATATGCATGTTCACACATATTTTTATGTATTATTCACCAGGGTTTTATGCAACTGTTTGGCTGAATTAATATATTCAAAAGAGTAAATACAAATCACTTGGGCGTGTTCCCAAATGGCAGAAAAGGACAGCAGCAATGTGAAAACGATGCCCGCACTTGAATATAAGACATCCGAGTGCTGTGTAAACTGCTGTGCCGGGGATGTCACAGTCCATTTTCTAGCAAGGCAGCTCAAAAATAGACAGGAGCACCGGTAATAAATAAGCCTACTTTGGGAAAGTTTTATATTGGTTTAGAGGAAGAGGTTACATAACGCATGAAATACTCCTTCTTTCTTTTTTGGCTCAACAATAAAAAAAGCACAAAAAAGTAACCTTTGTCAGAGTAAGATGCTGGAAAGAAAAAGCTATGTATCCAAATATAAACGTTCCTGTAATATATACACATTCAGACACCTGCTGTATACATACATATTCATACCACTGTGCGCACTACAAAGATCCTTATAATGAAGCTAGATTTGTCAAGTGCCTCTGGAGATTGCATGAGGATCATTCAAGAACAAACCAGCTGTACAGAAACAAGTGACTGTGGACGATGGTGTCCTTCTGGGAATTATAAACGTGTGTGTGAGAGAGAGAGAGAGAGAGAGAGAGAGAGAGAGAGAGAGAGAGAGAGAGAGAGAGAGAGAGAGAGAGAGAATGCAACAGAATGACATTTCAAACATTTTGTCTGAGTTGGTCACAGAGCTGGAATGACTGCACAGCTCACTTCAGTATGCTTAACATAACAACTGTGAGTCAGGTCTGAAACTGCCTTTTAAGGGCAGTTAAGAAAGAGGCCATCTGTAATGTGCAAGTAATGTTAATCATTCGTATAGTAACTTATGAATTGGACTACCTAACCCTAAATGCATAAGTGCTAAAGGGGCATTCTGGTTCAGTGAGTTCAAACTATGTACTGATTTGGCTCCAGGAGACCAGGGAAAGTTTGTTTACATCAATGTGTGGTTGAGACTGAAAATATCTGGGGGTTTCCACTGGACAGGAAATGATGTCGTCAGCTCACAATGCATGCAAGCTCACTTAATTACAGAAGCAAAGTTAAGGTCTTTCTGTTCTGGTTGCCAAAATTAACTCTGCACTGCAACATACAGAAACTACCTTCGGTTTTAAAAATGGATATGAAAACAATGTTAGTTTACTTTTTTTTTTCTGCGGGGATTATTTCCCCATCTCAGCCCTCTGCTGTTTACTGAGTCGTCTGTCCTCTGACAAGCCCGGCAGATTAAGGGGATATGTTATCATCTTGTTTTCTTTCTAAATGGTTACACATGTGGCACATCTGGGTCCAAGCCTGACTCATTCCTCTCTTTTTTATGTTCCATTCTCTGCAGCCATGGCAACTGCTGCATGTTTGGCAGAAAGCTTTTGAAGGCAGTGGAAAAAGAGAGAGAGAGCCTAGGGAGGGAGCATAAAGGGAGAGCGAGAGAAGGAGGGAGGGAGGGAGGGTGAGCTCTCAGTAGTTGGCCTACATCCAGTGTAATCATGCCATGGAGCCGAAATGAGGCCTTTGGCAGCACACCAGGTTTCTGAGAACAAAGATGTGAGCTTCTAAGGTTGGCGGTGGGGCCTGCTTGGCATCCTTTGCCATTTCCCAGCAGCCCTTGCCTTGGCCGATCGCCAGCCCCCCCCACCCCACTGGAACTGCAAAGAGGATCAGAATAAAGAGAGAGACTTGTTTTTCACTCGCCTCTTGCTCTGGCCCAATGACATCACCTCTGCAGCCTCCAGCCCCCAGATTCCAGCCGCCCAGCACATTTTTCCCTTTCGCCGCCGACCCTCCATTTTATTTGAATTCCACCATTTTATACCTATATCAACGCAGACTCCTAAACATGCCTAAATTGTGTTTTGTATTTGTGTTTCTGTGCATGTGATGCACATTGTTTCTCTGCATCGTGCAACCAGGACACCAGGAATGAATTCATTCAGAAAATCAATAAAACATATTCAAACTAACATTTCGTTTAAAAAAAACACAGAGCAGCTAATATGACAGATGGATGCTTTGACGTGATCTTTCAGAGCTCCGCAAATGTTATCTGTGCTCTAATCCTTGCTGTGCAAATCTGTGGCTAAAAATAGCATGGTTAACAGGATATATATGGTAGTTGGGGTGCCGTGATAATCTCCATGGTTACCTCTCCCTTTTAACTATACAGGAACTCTGTAAAGCATGCGCATTAGTCCTTAAATTCACTCTCCTGACATCTCCCAACTTCTGCTACTCTGTGTATATTACTCTGCATGGTATAGGTCACTACAACAGCTCTTAACTTCATTAATGTCTTCACCCTGTCCTGTTATAACCTCTTCTTGTGTCTGTGCAACATGTTAGTAGTAACAGTTCAGATTGGTGCCCACGTCAGCAGTTGAGCTAAAAAGCTTATATAACATGAATGTTGTTCTCATGGAGGAGAGAAACAGAATTTAAAAAAAAGACTGAGAAAACATCCAGCACTGTGCTCTGCTTAGGCAGAAAACTTCATAGAGAATTTGTAATGATTCGCCCCCATGAATAAAAGATGGCCAATATAAAATGTAACAGGCTCAGAAAGCAATAGAACAAAAATAACGTCATCTCATCAGGCCTGTGATGCTGTCGCATGTTGGGTATTCCCCTGGCCGTCACCTGCCTCTCAATCTTTATTTAGCTGCTTCATGTCTCAATTTACATACCTCCGAGAAAGAAAGAGAATTTCAGAACATCTACTCCATCTGGTTAAGTGGCTAGACTCAAATGAGACGGCCGTCAGCCGGGTCACACTGTGGTGATTTTACTGTATACATGGTTCACGTTGCCAATCAGAGCCATCTGTGCATGCCTGGCTTCCTCTCAGACCTTTGTCGCCTCTGCTCTGTGCCATTCTGCCTTTGCTTGCAAGCCACTGTGGCATTTTGTTTTTGTTTTTTAAATCAATGGATCTTCCTATTATAGAATCGGGTCATTTAGGATTTAATTGAATCCCAACATGCTTTGTCTTGCATAACTGTGTGCAGCTATTTGCTTGCACAAACATCGACTGAGTGGAAACCAAAGGATCAAAGCATTAGGCAACTGTTTCCCACCAATCTTAAGGAAAGAATCTGTTTATTTTGCCCCTCACAACAGTCGTTTCCTAACAGTGTCATAAAGCCTAACAACACTTCCTTGTGTTGTTCACCCAACGAGGACTGGGATTGGAGAGAAAGCGGTACCGGGAAGTGGTGTGTTAATACTGTAGTTTACAGTGTGAGTAACACTGACGGCACTGAAACCTTGTGACGTCTCTGACTGTTCTAAAGGGATTATTATTGTGTTGCATTGTTAGGTGTGCTCATTCACATGTTGGCAGCGTTACAGAAACAATCATGTGAAATCGTAATGCAGCTGCACTACAATTTTACATGCCTGTACTTATTTTGTTTATGGAAGCCCTTTGAAGAGAAGCCTCATGCCACAGTGCGTGATCACGGCCGCTGGCAGTTAGCCAAATGGCGTGATGTCCCGTAGATGGGTGAGGCGGATGAGGGTACGTGTCTAAATATCTTGCTTCCTCTTTCCAACGTCACATGGACTTGCACAAACATATCCTGCTTTGTGTCTGCAGGTTACAGACGCGTTGCCTCACCCAAAGCCCAGGGCTAAGCTGCAACATGCTGGAATGAGCCCAGATGAGCAGGAGGAACTACTGGGACACTCCACTTCAAACCACTTTTAATTGAGGGGATTTTTGGCTGGGTTTTTTGGTGTATAACCTGTGTCTAGTAACGCACCACCACCCCCCCAATCATGTTAAACATACAACATAATAGCGTAGACAATAATCTTGTTACACTGCTCAGACTAATACTTCCTATATCTTTTGAGCTGTTTGCCTGGTAACTTCCTTTATATAAAAAAAAAGAGTCAGAATGGCTGATTCACTACAGTGTTATTTCATTTAGTGGTGACAGATCTGGATGACTGACTGCTCAGTGCACTAGAATGAAATGTGGGCAGAGCTATATTCGTGCTGCAACCCCCTATCCATTCAAGCTGGCTGGAAATCCCCACCTCATGACAGAGCTTCCTGGTTACAGGCTAATGGAGGCGCTTTTTTCTTTCTTTTTGTATTACCACGGCATGAAAATATTACCTAGCCGGTGTTAAAAACCCATCAGTGCATGTTGAATTCATGCTGGTAAGCTGACACAAAAATGAGCAGTGGAGAAAAAATGTGGGCAGTAAAATCCCTCTTATAAGCCTTAAATGTTCCCTTTAAACTGTATTTGACTTTATGCTGCTATAGCAAAAAAAACAAAAACTATGTTGCTGCACAATCATTTTGGAAATATTGCCATTGTATTACAGTAGCCTAGTTGTTTTTTCAAGGGTCGACCCACCTCATTCATTGCACAGCAGCAGTAGTAGTAGCAGCTCATGGCGTCGAGGCGCTGTGCATTGAGAAAAACAAGCTGCAGAGAGCGTTTTTCAGCCTGAATCGGATAAAGCTCTGAATTTAGGACAAAGCAGCAGTCAACTGGAGGAGCTGACGACTCTCCCTTTGTATCCCCTGGCGGTCTACTAATAACATACAGACACATTGTTTTATAAATAAATAAATATATATTTTTTATTCTCTTTCCCGCTGGTATCGGCGGACCCGGAGTCTTATTTTTTTTGTTGCAGGTTTGATAATAACAACACGAGCTGTGGGTTATTCCCTTCGGTCGGAGGCGGCGGTAAAACTCAACTGGGTGCAGTTTTGGCAAAGGTTCAAGTGATTAAATTAACCCCCCCCCCCCCCCCAAAAAAAAGCTGTGAGTGACAGAGGCTGCAGTAAACTGGGGGGGGGGGAGGAGGAGGGGGGTCTGTCGAAGAAATCAAGTCAATAGAAACTGAAGTGGAAGCAGGCGTTTAGAGCTCCGCGGTGACGTCACTGCTCCACATTGAGCCAGTAGTAGAGAGTCGGCGGAGATAGACGGAGCAGCGCTGTAGTAAAGTACACACCGACATGAACTTCTCCCTGTAAAACTTCAACGTTGTTGCTGTAAAAGTCGGGAGAAGACGAGTTTGTGTTTTTTTTTTCCACGAAGGGAACTTGCTCTTTATTGGCTTTTTAAAAGGGAGCTGGGAGGAAAGCGGGAGAAGAAGACACATTTTGGGTTTCTTTTCGGGGGGTCGACGACGAGCGCTATGTCGTCCGCGGCGGTCGCTGCTTCTTCCAGGAGGCAGTCGTGTTATTTATGCGACTTGCCCCGCATGCCGTGGGCCATGATCTGGGATTTTACCGAGCCCGTCTGCAGGGGATGTGTCAACTACGAAGGAGCAGACCGCATTGAGTTTGTCATCGAGACGGCGCGGCAGCTCAAGAGGGCTCACGGGTTTCAGGAGGGCAGGTCTCCCGGGCCGGGGAAGTCTCAGCTCTCCGGGAAAGAGATCCAGGCGATCAACCACGCTTCGGCGGGAGACCCCGGCTCCCGGCCGCCGCAGCCGCTGGACCGCTACCCGCTCTCCTCCGACCGCCCGCCCAGGCTCGGTCCAGAGTACCAGTCTGGCAGGCAGGCGAACGGCATTCCCGCCCCCAATGGATTTCCTAAGCCCGACGAGCCTCCAGAGCTGAACCGCCAGAGCCCCAACCCGCGCAGGAATAGCACGGTCCCCCCGAATCTAGTGCCTTTGGTTAACGGGAACATGCCACCGGTGCACGCCGTCAACGGTAGATCGGGCCATATGGGACTTCCCTCCGCGCTGGCGGGCGGTAGTCCCGCCGACCTGGGCAAGAGACCCTCCTCGGTCTCCAGCACCGAGCACGACAGAGAGGTGAAGGAGAAGCACAGACCGGACAGCCTCACGCCGGAGATCCCCGAGAGCCACAAAAACAGGGCAGACCCGGACTGGATGGCCAAGGGCAAAACGGTGAGGGACCTGATGGCTCTGCACACGTTCGACAACAGGTTCAAGAAGGACCATGCGGCCATGCAACAAAGGGTTATGGGCTACGAGACCAGCGCCACGGCTTCCAAGTCAGGTGAGCATCCAGTAGTGTTTACAGTCAGGAATATTTGGTATATTTGGTGAGATTCTCATTTTTATTTACCCATTGGAGCTCAGGAATGGGTTAATAATGAGCACATGATAAATACAGTATCGTGTCTGCACAGTTAAGGTTGCCTAAATGATTTTATTTAGCTCATTTGACGTGTTTGTTATTGTTGTTTTGTACCCTGTTGTGCAGCGTGGAACAGCAAAACGGCATGTCTCCATTCCAGGGTAATTGTTGATCCTTGTCTGAGCTGTGCAACTCAACTGTTTTGTTTAACCCTTTCCCACCTCCAGACAGAGGAAAACACCCCCGGAGCATGAAGAGAAAAGCGTCGCCTGAACCAGAGGGAGAGGGGACAGCTGCCAAGCTCAATGGAGAAGGACAGCAGTGGTTACCACCACCTACTGACGGACTGAAAATGCCTCCAGGTCCCCCGCCAAGCTTCGCCTCTCCCCCTTCCACAATATCCCCCCACTCCCGCACCACCCCACCTGAGGCTGCCCAGAACGGCCAGTCCCCCATGGCGGCGCTCATCATGGCGGCAGACAATGCAGGTGGGAACAGCTCTCCCAAGGACGCCAACCAAGTCCACTCCACCACCAGGAGGAACAGCAGCAGCCCCCTGTCACCGTCCTCCATGAATCAGAGGAGGCTGGCGCAGAGAGATGCATCTGGTGCAGGTACCCCCCACGTGCCAGGCATGGACCAAGTGCACCCCCAAAGCATTCCGGACTCCTCGGTACCCGGCAGCATACCCCTGTGCTGCACGCTGTGCCACGAGCGTTTGGAGGACACACACTTTGTTCAGTGCCCGTCTGTGCCCTCTCACAAGTTCTGCTTCCCGTGCTCGAGGGAAAGCATAAAGCAGCAAGGTGCCACGGGTGAAGTGTACTGTCCGAGTGGAGAGAAATGTCCCCTGGTTGGCTCGAACGTACCATGGGCTTTCATGCAAGGAGAAATCGCCACCATCCTTGCAGGGGATGTTAAAGTAAAAAAGGAGAGGGACCCTTGATTTTGTTTGAACACTTCTTTGGGGAGGGGAAGCAAAAATATGAGTATAAATATATAAATATCACATACATACCATTCAAACAAACTAACGGACTTGTACATATTGGACCCAAGGGAAGAGTATACTTCGTAAACATGGTTGTATAATTTTTGATTTTTGAATACATTGTGTTTCTATATTTTTGAAGATAAAGGTATGTACTCATTATAATGGACTACGTTCCTCTTTGTTGATGTTTAACAAAATTCTTGATGTACTTCTAGGTCTGGTGGCAGTTCCTGTTTAACGTAGAATGTGACTAATGCTACTCTACGAGCACTTGGCAAAAATGAAATGCTTTTAGCTGTACTTGTATGCACTTGTTTAAAAATTGCCAAATACAATTTCTGATCTTGTATGAACTTATTGTCTGAGCTTGCTTCATTTGAATGATTAAGTTGCATCGTGGACATTGTGGACAGATGATGAGATAGGGCTCTCTGCTCTGATACGCAGGCTTGTTGTGACGGCTCAGGAGACTTGATTTACGCTGCACAACATAAGTAGGCTACTGTTTCACGCTGCAGGACGGCAGCTTTTCTGCACAAATGCCTGTCATGATTCATGGAAAAGCATGTCTGGGAAAAAAACAAAAACAAAACAGGCACATTGTCCCAAATCTGCTCCAGTTTGTGCATCACTGTAACTGATTGCAGTGTACAGAAATAGGTGCTAAGTCATGTTCAGTCAGCTGGAATCTGTTGAGTCAGTAATGTGAGAAAGTGGACGATTGTCAGCATGATACCATAGTGGAACCACAAATTAGGATTTTTGCTGAAATGAACTACTCTGAATAACATTCTTAGCTTTTATAGTATTTAACATAACATTAACATATTTTCAAGCTTGTCTGACATTATAAAGGTTTTTATTTTAGACAAACCTGTTATTTTTCTAAGCAGATGACAAATCACAAATGAATGAATAAAATCAGCTTTACAAACTACTTCCAAGCATGGATTAGGTACATTAGCACTGCAGCAACACCCCTTTACTTTCAATTTTAGCATTTTGTGTGGTACATTGCGCCACACTGATATACGCTATGATTGATTCTGCATTTTTCCACATGCTAAGAACAGATTTCTGCCTCAGTGTGCAATGTGTGCTCCTTCAGAGTAAACGGTAACGCTGTTGCTGCCTTACATACCAACCTCACACTGCATCTCTTCGGATGCAGATTTAATTGTTGCAGATTTATGGCAGCACGGCCATAAAAACAGCAATTCTGTCTCCGTATTGACAAGTAGGAAGCCAGACTCGTCTCAACAAGCAGTGAGCGGCTTATGGGGTCGTTGAGTGACAAACTGCAGTTACTGTGTCTGCAGAAGAGAAGCAATCTTGAGACTGTTTTTACTCCCTAGGACAAAGAAGTGTCGCTGACACTGCACCAAGTGAACACTGCCACGGGGACTGATATCTAGTAGAGAGGTGGACTTGGCGTACTAGGCGGTTGCATAATTATTTGAGACATAATCTGCTTCCTACTCATGTTTTATCGAGTTGTCAGTTCAAGCCCCCAAACTCAGCAAGAGCACGCATCCAAAAGCAGATTGGTTTTTTTTGTTTTTTTCGTAATGAAATGTCCTCAGCCGGCTCTCAACGTTGCTGCTTTATTCTGCTTTAGTTAACTTGGTGCCCTCAAATCTGTTCATCAACTGGGCCTTTGTTGGCCTCACTGCACTGACAGGTGTGTTTTAAATGTATTTTGGTAGCCACCTCAAAGGCTTAACAGGGATTACCCACTCTTTAATAAACTGTGTGGTGTTCTGATTAACTGATTGATTCATAATGTTGAATGAAAACATAGCCTTTGCACCCCATTGTTTAGCCAACTAAAAAGGGCATGGATAATTATTGTGCCCTATTTGAGAGCACTTAAAGGACAAAATGAACGCTCAACCAACATTTAGTGCAAATAACAGCTTTTACCATGTGATTTGAGGGCGAGTAGCTTTTGACCGACAGAATCCTGTTTCTCATGGGTACGCATTTTGAAGACAGCTGTTTGTTTATAGTCCTTTTCCGATCTTTGGAAAGTTATCTTATCAGTTGGACTTTAAACGCAGCCCTGTTTGATAAAGGGTAACACTGTACTGTGCTCACCCACAACACACCCACTCATTATGCCTTCTTACAAACCGTTCTTGGAGGTCTTTTTTTTTTTGTCGGCACTTTGACCTACTAGTTCCTTATACTAGTTCCTTAAGTTCCTTTAGTCCCCCTTAAGTGCGCTTGGAGCCAAATTGAAATTGCCACATCTGAGAATATCAGAGACAAAAGCCAACCTGGCATGAAGTATGATGCAACGACACAAAAGAACATTTCTCTCTCTCTCTGTCTCTCTGCCTCTTTCTCACTGTAAGGATTTATTGCAGCAGAGCCCAAGTACCTGTTTGTTCAGTGCTGACTAAAATAGCCTGTACCGTATCTAATACAGTGATAATGTGTCCCTGGAAGTGGCTCTGTCACAACACAATGCTCTGGTGTGGCATGGGTACCAGTGAACTCGGTGCACAGCAGATGTTCCACTGCATTATGTCGATTCATATTCAGGAGGGGACATTACGGAGAGATTTCAGAAAACAACCAGCATGTGAAGACAAAGGTCACACAGAGTTGATGGCATAAAGTTCAGCTTTCATTTTTATGATTATATAATTATTTTTTTCTGTTTATACTACTACTCCAGTGAAACATCTCTGTTTTCAGTATAATCATGCAGGAGCCATTTGTGGTTAATCACTCACAGGCTGTCATTTTGTTTACTTATAAGAACCTTCAGGGATTTTTAATGTTTAAGCTCATGCTTATGAGACAAACATTGTTTGACTTTGATGTGCGCTGAGCCTGGAACCTTTTTGTGGGAAACCTATTAAGATGTGTCATCTGAGGCAGAGCCAGGTGAAGTCCAGAGGAAACTGATATCACCTCGGCTAAAGATTAATTTAGATTCCTCCTCCTTCCGCTGCTTTATGATGGTAGCTTTTGTCTTAAGCTACCGTACAGTTTAGTTTACTATCATATAGTTTGCAGGATTAGATGCAAGTATTTGATGCTCCAGCTGTGAAATGTCTCTTCAACCCAGACATCCTTTATCAGCCTGCTGCAACACAGAGTCAAATAAATGGTCATAAAATCCCTCATTGGCGGTTTGATTGAGTTACTTGAGTTACTTTACACAGTCTTGTTAATCAAGCTTAGTGAAAGGCGAGAACAGATAGGTGAGACAGACAGTCTGTTGCCTCCGTGTCTCTCCTTTTAATGGTTAACTGAACTGTAAAGGCTGGTATGCAGCGCTACACAAAGATGTTGAGGTGATAGTAAGGTCGTAACTAGGTTTGTCAGAGATTGTATTTATTGTCTTTGGAGCATGCGGTGCATTTTCTTCTAGCACTTCCCTGTTCAGATAAGCATGTGTTGGATGTTTCTGGTTCAATTATGTTGCCTTAATATTGATAATATGAATAATCTATAAATAATTACATTTTTAGACATTCATTTAGTTAAAGAGATCAGTAAACCATAACATGGATGCTGACAAGATATACATTAAAGAGCACTATGAATTGTAATCCATAGGCATTTATTTTACATTAAAACATTGACTATAGTCCTGCGGGTGGGTGGAGGGAGGGGAGGCTTGTGTGGGAGACAGTGAAGCACTCAATGTAGGCAGCTGTTTCACTAATGATTCTATGTTTAGCACAATAAATCAAAAGGCATGCTCGTGCTGCTGTAATCCCCTGAAAGCGAGCGGAGACAGGGACGCGCCAAAAGGAGAATCTGGTCCACATTTCTGCGCTCCCAGTATAACTGATCCGCTTGGTTAATTTTAGACCTGTCAGGAAAAACAAGGTCACGGCAAATGTTGTATCGAGGACACGCTCGGATCTGCCTCTTTTTTTCTTTTTCATCAATCAAAGTTTCCCTTTGGAGTTGGGCTCGGGCTCCTGTGAGACTGGTAATGACGGTTTCTCGTCTCAGCACCGGGGGAGAAGCTGGAGCTTCAACCAGCAATTAGGAGGAGCACAGCTGAATCCGCAGGATGTGTAAAATTTCCCTTCTGATTCTTGGCTGGGTGCATAGAGGGGGGTTTACATCTGACTGGTCTGGCCTGTTTATCGTGAAGGCCTGCAAAGTTAAGATGATTACAATGCTGAGTGCCAGATTTTTGTTCTCTCAGACTGGTATGAGACCCAATTACAGCAAAAGGCCTACGAATCGGTTGGTGTTTTTCTGTGCTGGAGTTCAATGAGTTTGAATGTTTTTTGCATAGTAGTTTAGCTATTTTCTATGTAGATTATCAGCTAGGAACAAAATCAGTGTCTTTTAGAGGTCACATAAACAAAATACATATTTCTGCTATGCTTTTAAAATATTTTGGTTTCCTTTTCTCCTTACTTTGTCCTTTATGTTCGCTTCTGCATTTCTTTACTCACACCATCATCCTACTTTACGAACCCAATTTTCTATTTTTTGTGTCTGCCTGTATTTCCATCCTTCCTTTTTCTCTCTGACTGGCGGTTACGCTCACACTCTCGATATTCCTGTATTCCTTCTTTCTGCTGTGGTGTTGCTGTGAATCAAGCCTGTGAAATGGAAATGAGGACTCTCGCTCTCTCTCTCACTCTCAGCCTCCCTCTCTTTCCAGACATCAAAACGAGGCTATGCCTCCAATGTTTTTCTCAGATCTTGGAGTGCTGCCAAGTCTTATAAGTAGAGCAGAGAGAGAGAGAGAAAGAGGTTGGAGGAAGAGAGGGAGCAGAATGCAGAGGAAGGAGAGGGGGCGCAGGATAAAAAGATGAAAGGAGAGAGGATGAAAAATGAACGAGGGAAGAGGCAACGTGAGAGATGAGGACAAAGCATGGGACTGATCCAAGAGCATGTGGGCTTTTTCTCATATTATAGCAGAGCCCAGCACAATCCCTCCTTTTTCTGCTGAGCAACTACTCCTAGCTTCTGGCTCAGGATCAGCTGATAAGATGGCGTGCTGCTACTATGCCAAATGAAAAATAGCAGGCGAGAGAGGGGAGTGTTATCTCCTGCAATCATGAATATTCGGCACATAACATGGCTGTAGAATAAAACCCACAAGGGGCTCTAAATTTACTTAATTTATGAAATTTGTAATGTAAAAATAGCAGATTATAACAGCAACAGAGATCCAATTGTGTTCAACGAAAGTCATGACTTTCCTGTTTCTCTGGCTGAACCTTCCAGACATATATTTTGGGCCTCTGGGAGGGGCATGACGGTCACAGTAGCAAGATGCTGGTTGCCACCTCTGACATGTGGAGCTAAAGTTAGACTTAGCTGTCAATATGAGACGCGCTAAAAGTAAACATGTGAGCAGCTAGCAAAGCTTTGCTCTAGTAGGCTGCTCAGCTGCTCTGCTGTAGACTTGCAATGCTTTCGCAAATAGCAAATGTTTCACAGTTCATCAACATGCAGTGTGTATCCTGTAAGACAGCGAGCCAGACCTTTTCAAAAACACTGATGCAATCACAGTGATTGAGCGTGTTGCTCAAAAAGTGCTGTCTTTCTCTGTACAGCCGGTGAACGGGCTTCTAGCTGAGCTGTCAGCTTTGTGGTGGTTGTGGCGTTTGTGTGTAAAGGCATGGGGGGGAGGGGGGTAGCAGGTGACTGTCTGTCCCTCTTTACCCTCGAGGTGCTTGTTTCAATGGATTCAAATGGATGTGATTGCACGTGAGGACCATCTGTGCACAGCCTTTTAAGCTGAATAACGACACAAAGCCCATGTGAATTCACCATACAGAGTTAAGCAGATAATTTCAAATAATGGGCTGCTACAGCGATTAAGATAAAAAAGGAAAAATAACAGACACAGTGATATGATGTGGTAAAATATTTTAGCTGACCATCTGAATGCAAACTGTCTTTTCTCTGCTGGTGTGCGTCTGTGAAGGGCCTGATGAGGAGAAGAGCTGGTGGGCTGATGAATGGCTCAGTTTCTGGGGTGTGTCAGCAGATCTGTGGTGTGATGTATTATGGGATGCTGTCGCTGCCTGTTCCTCTCTTGCTCCTCCGTAGGGCCTCGGCCACGGACGATTATCGCCAGTTCAAGCAGGGACACAGCGCTTAGTGTCTGCATGCGACAAAATCAGCTGCCTCGCCACAACCACACAATTAAACTTTCACCATCGCTTTGCCAAACAACAAAACGCCACATAAAACGTCTGAGACAACTTTTATGTGCTGCATAAATCCAGGATTCCCAAGAGATCCTCAGTGTGTTGTACATTGCCTTTTATCTCCTTGAAGGCATACAGTTGTCAGAAGAACAACTCTTACATGTTCTGTCACTTTAGTTTTTTTTTTGGGGGGGGGGGGGATATGACGTGTGTACATGCCCACACACACATTAGCACGTGCAAACTTAAACCCATCCACAACCTCGCTATAGTTTCTTTGTATGTTACATAACTGTGAGTGGGAGCTATTTCTCCTCTGAGTGCTAATGTTGTTGTCAATCAAGTCTTGATAGTGGCAGCAACTGCACAATCTCTGCAGAGGCAGAATAAAGCTTTTATCGCCTTTGTTCACTCTCCCTTGCCAGTCAAAATGTTCTTTTCTCTTGCTTTTACCTCCACCTCTTGTTCCTCCCTCTCTTTGTGTCTGCGTTTGTTGGAAATCATTTTCTCGAGAAGTGTTTACGTTGTCTCCCAGCCATGGAACATTTGAGTTGGAGTTAAGGAGCGAGAGCAGGTCAAATCAACAGTGAGAACAAGCAGGGCCTGTGTTTGACAGGTGTGCGCTATTATTGGAGCCGACAACTTCGAGTGTATTACACAACTGTGTCGCTCGGACGGTTTATTTAGACCGCTAGCAGAGCCTTCGGAGTATCTGATAACTCGGGCAGAGCATGTCACAACAGGTGTCGGGGGGTGGGGGGTGTATAATGGTACAATAAATAAGAGAAGGGTTTTTTTAGCTCAAGGTTGTTCTCAAATTTGGAGCGCTTTGGAGGAAGCATTCCCAAATTTAATTCTGCTGTGCTGGCACAACGGTGATCCAGTTGGTTGGATCCAACAAAAGCACACTTGTATTTAGCCATCATCAAATAAAGTATGCTAATGACAGGTTGTGCTTGATATACTGTAGACATGTCTGCTGCTCTGTAATGATATAATCACAGAGCAGAAACAGCAGCCACTCCCCTCCCTTGTCCTCCTCTTTGGCTGGAATGTGCAGGGGGAGAAAAATGATCCAATGTCATCCAGAGTGATGGAAGCTTCTCTGTTGAGCCAGAGGGATATGTTCAGGGGAGGGAGGGGGGGGGGGGGGGGGGGGCGGTTAATTCTGGTGGCGTTTGAGTTTGGGTAACTCCGGGGACCAAGACACCCAGT
>JAVQJL010013069.1:0-15062 GCA_036024295.1 Nannoperca obscura
GCCTCACAGAACCGCCTGGCAATTCGATCTCTCAAGGACGCCCGCTCACATTCAAGACTGTTCTCCTGTCTGGCTCCCCAGTGGTGGAACCAGCTCCCCACATCCGTCAGAGAAACAACCTGTGGCCACTTTCAAGAAAAGACTAAAGACTCATTTGTTCCAGGAATACAACAGCACTTAAATGACTAATTGTTTCTATAAATATAGCATAAATGCACAATACTATAGTGGAATGATATTGCTAGTTTGATGATATTGCTAGTTTGAATGTATTGTATTTGATAATGTACTAAGATCATTGGTTCTTTGATTTAATGCTCTTATGATTCTGCCATTGGCAGCGATGTACCTGCTTATAGCACTTGTGATTCATCACCAGCCCTTACAAGTCTGATGAGACATCTTGTTGTTTTCAATCATGGTTCTATGCACTTGATGTAAAGCTCCATTTTTTGGAAGTCGCTTTGGATAAAAGCGTCTGCTAAATGCTTAAATGTAAATGTAAATGTAAATATTTATTACTATTTCTATTCAATTTAAACTATTTTTAAAACACAAATTGAAGGAACTGGCGAGACTACATTTCACTGTGATTATTTGATAACATTACATTACTTGATTGATTCATTGATTGAGATTATGAGCAGAGGCCTTGCTGTTGAATCCTTGTCTTTGTGATGGTAGATGGCTACATAGGTAGGTGTTCACTTTGATGAATCATCTATGTCAAATGTATTTCAAGTCTTACAAACAATTAGATTTTCCAACCAATAACTGCCTGAAAAGTGGAAAATGTATCAACAGATGTGGTCTGAAGTCATGTAAAGTTTACGCAATTTGTAGTTAATGAGCTAAAACATGCAATATACCCAGGTATTTTCATTTTAACATGAGTTTTTGGTAATTCTGAGATGATGATTAAAGTGTTTGATTTGGATATATGTGCAATTCTTCAAGTCTACACTCTAGAGCTAAGGGCCTAGCTCTAGAGTGTAGAGGGACACTTGGGGATGACCGTCACAGTAAGCTTATAAGCCGGTAGATTTACACTGTACAATACACACACACACTTTTCACTAGTTTTACTAGATGTTGTGAAAACATGAATACGAGTGACCTATCATCAAAATCACATCACCAGAGTCAGACAAGAGTGGACTATGTGGGTTCTTTGTGCTACAGTACAATGTTTTAATGGTCCTATATTGTTTGTATTAGGTGTAACAGGAGGATACAAATTGCTGCAGAGGGCATTTTTTTGACAACTGTGACGTATGTACATTTTTATATACTACTTATAAACTGACAGCATTTTAATACTTATACAACATACAGTACCAGTCAAAAGTTTGGACACACTTTCCCATTCAAGCGTGTCCAAACTTTTGACTGGTACTGTAAATATATTTTATCCTTAAAATTGTATCTAATAAATATTTGTGTCATTTGTATTCTTAATTGTAAATTAGCCATCCAGCATTTCCCTGCACATTCTGACATCACCAATGCAACAAGCGTGAAGCTTGAATCTTAAAGGCTGGAAATGTGTTTTTTGGGCCTTAAGTATACTCATAATGATGAATGTGAAGAAAAAAGCATTTCACAATTAAAACTACATAAGGTACCTTCAATTTGCCAAAAGAGAAAAATGACCAAAAGCTTCAGATGTCACTCTGCATGTCTCTGGTATGTGAGAGAGGGAGCCGGGGGGGAAATGTACTGACCGTTTTTTCCAAGTCTGATCTCTTCTGCTGTTCTCTTCACCAGGATGTAGACGGACCACAACATACACGCTATTGCTATCAGGTGAAACAACACTGAACAGAAGATCTTTCTCCTCTCACTCTTCGACATGTGTAGCCTCTCCCACTGGAAGACAGAGGGATGGAGATGGAGAGCGGATGAGAGGCAACATTGGGTAAAGGGGGAGAGAGAGAGTTAAAGGGTGTTTATTATTACAGCCTGACACTCCTGTCTGGAGGAGCAGATCCCAGTTCATTGCTTTGAATGAGATTCATGAGCGCGTGCATACCTTGCGTAAAGGTTTGAGCGTCATCTCCATAACAAAGTCAAACTTGCAGAGTTCACAGCAGCGAGTGTCTGAGGATTTGATCCACTGGTTGAGACAGGCCTGGTGGACGAAACTCAGGCTCCCTGTGCAGCGACACGGCATTATCAACGGGTACTCGTCATCCCCCTCACAGTGGCAGATCCTACACACACACACACACAAACACACAGAAAATAAAAAAGTACACACTCATCAGAATAGATAATGATATGCAGCCTTTGTCATATATTTGATTGTCGTTTGTTTTTTGGGGGTGTCTTTTACATCCCTGACAGTGAGAGTTTAAGTGAAACTGGAACCTGAAAGGCTGAAACACTCACTAACCTGCAGACTTCCATCTCAGAGTCATCAGAGCAGGGCTGTGCTGTGCCTCCATTGACGTCGCAGTGTTTCCGTGGTGTTGGCACTGACATGTCCCCACCCCCTGACCCCTTTTCCTGGTATCTCTTGGTGATGAGCTCCTCGCCATCCTCTGCCAACGAGGAGCTGCCTGTCTTGCATCTCTTATCTCTGCTCCGTGAGCCTTCCCTTGGTGAAACGTGGCCGCCTCTCTTCATCGAGGCCCTGTTGCTGTTCCGCTTCTTAAGGCCTCCGCCGTCCTCCACCAGAGGCTGGTTCTCCTTCCCTTCGTCTGAGCCCAGCGACTGCAGCTCCATGATCTCTGCTTTCTCTTTGGTCACTCCATCCCTCTCTCGGCTGCTTCCGCTGCGGCGGCGCACTCTCCTGGCTTTCTCTTTGCTCCAGCTGCGAGCCTCGCGCCACGCTTCATCCTCAGAGGTGGAGTCTGTCTCGGGGAGGTGGGAGCGGAGGCGAGGTGGGAGCTCTCTCTGGTTCTTGGAGGACCGCTCCCTCTTCTCCCCCCGCTCGCTGCGGTCAGAGCTGAGGCTGTGGTCGGTCTGCTCCTGTCTGCCGTTGGTTTCCACGCAGTCGAGGGCGGTGCAGCTGCTCCTCTTGCGGCGGTGACGCCGCTTCACCTGCTTCTTCTGGGCCTGAGCTGACGAGCCGGTGACGGTCATCGCAGAAGTGTGTGTGTGCTTTTTGTGTTTATGGGATTCAGAAGCATCCTCCTCTAAACGGGTCAGCTGGCCAGGACTGAACACACACACACACACACACACACACACACACACACACACACAAACACAGAGATGGAGATGTGTAAAAATAAGGTGAAACGAGACAGGAAAGACATGACTGTGATGACCTATAACCACTGAAAGGCTCAGTTCTCCCAAACTGTGAAAAACATACAATATTATATAGATACAATAAGTTAACCTTCTATCTGACTATGCACAATGTGTTCTTGCCTATGCTGAGGTTTTGATGTATCTGTATCTGAGGTTTCTGCCTTCACCCCAATACAATGCAGGTGAACTGGATTTAACCGGATTTGGTGCTCACAATCTGTCAACAGCAACAGCTCTGTCCATTATTTGTGTCAACAATACTCTGGGAAATCCACAAATCTCACTGTCAACACTTTTCATACCTATGAAAATAGGTATAATTCTATTTCTAATACTATTTCTTTAAAAGCAAGATCTCTAACTTATCCTGAATTTAGTGCACATACCACTTAAGGTGGTGGTTTTGTAATTCTGGTGACTCAACCCTTTAAACTGCCTTTGACCAGCGTCCTCCAGAGGTGACTGATATTAGAACAAATCCAGCCTGATTCCAGACTTCTGGATCAGTTCACACCTCAGGTGTTTTTCAGTGATTCAATTCAGGTCTGTTTGACGACAGTTACACGTTAAAATAACATATAACAGAGCTTATCAGATCTTTGTAGGTAGGAATGGCGATGTCATATTCCTATGAACAACAGAAAAATAGCCAACTGTGGAAAGAGATGCAGCTCTTTTGGTTGCGGAAAGGCAACTCACAGAAATAGCACGTCTACATTGAGCATAGTTTTTTTAGTCAGTGTGAAATAAATTAAGGCAACTGTTCCTAGAAACTCCCACTAGCTTCCGTGTTGACTGAAAATTGTGTTGGCGGAATGGATATGTCATTTGCTTCTAAGTGGTTAGGACAAAATAACAAACGTGAACATGAAAAATTAAAAAAAAGTGGGACATGATGTGTCACTGAATAATGTGACAAGTGAAAACAAAATGGCTATTGAGTCTGACTATCGAGCTAGGTAATCAGAATGGGAAATGGTGAATATGGAATGACTTGAGCTTGGTATGTAACAAAACAGAGGTCCAAGCACTCACATACATCATGTGTGTCAATGCCTCTTTCAAAAACAGCATCCTTTCAGCCTTGAAACCACAGGACTGAGCCTGTCGCCGTGACAACCACACCACCATTTGATATAATCAGCAATCAGCCATCTTCCTCCACCACTGGATTTCAGCATCCATTTTAATTGTGCTAATGCCCCTGGGGTGCGGCCGGGCATACTAATTGAGTCTCCTACTCAGTGCAGAAGAAGCTTTAAACTTTGCACGTTAATATCACAGAGACAACGGTGGCTGCAGATATTCAAGGAACATCTGTCCTGCACTTTCTGCTCAGGTGACTGTAATTCTGGGTAAAACTTAAAAAGACTGCTGTCTCACCTGCATATGTCCTGAGCAGACGGGGTGATTGATGTTCTCGAGGCTGTGGTGAGTCCTGTTGTAGAGTTGCTGGCCTGTTAAACAACAACCAGACTCAGATCAGCTTCCGTGTTAGTATGCAAGTATGTAACTATCACTAGTTTATCAAAACATCAGAACAGCATTACACAATTTCTAATGATCACATAATGACAATAAAGATTAATATTAATGATACATCATAAACATGAATTAACTTGAAGCATTCACAGTTGGAGTATTTCTATATTTCTAGTCACCTGACAAATCTAAGTCCAGTATTCACTGTCTTTTCAGCTCTGATTAGTCATTAGCAGCTAAATGTGACTTTTTACATTAGCTAGTTGTTTACTTTAGTATCTCATGAGACACAACAGTGTGTACACAGACACCTGATATTGATTGGTTGGTAACACTTCTACCATTAGCACATTCTGCTCACATTCTGCTTGGACTAACGATGCTACCATACACTCTGAACTGTGACCTTGGTGCTTTAAGCTCTCTGATATCCGGCGGTTACCTTGGAGATGTTGCTGGTTCGACTTCCTGAGCGCCCGGGGGCCTTCCTCCCCTGTAGGGAGAAGAAGAGACAGAAAATCATTAGAAAATACAAGAGCACAATGTGATACTTTAATAGCACTTGAGTAGCCTGAGGTTTTTAAACCAGCGATTCTCCCGGCACACAACACTAGACAATATTTCACTTCATGAAATGCCAACACAGGAGCTAAAGGCTCATTCATACCATACTCATACTCATTCCACCATAACATTTTAGTTTGACCTTCTGTAGAGCTGCGACTAACAATTATTTATATCATAAAATAATCTGCAGATTATTTTTCATTAATAATTTAGTTGATAAAATATATATTTTTAAATAGTTAACAATTTCCATGCTGATGTTTTTAAATGTCCTGTTTAATTGAATTATAATATTATATTTACAATAATATTTACAATATTATAAAACATAGAAAATCTTCACATTGATAAACTAAAACCTGAGAACAATTACAATTTTTTCTTAATTAAAAAACTAACGGTTAATTATCAACTTTATACTCTGTCAATTAATTAATCACTTAATCGACTGATTGTTTCAGCTCTTATCTACTATCAGTTTTATTTTGACCAAAGATTTCCACATCAGAAACTGTACAACGGCACTGCACTCAAACTAGATTTTCAATTGAAAATCTGTAGAAAGACAAAATAAGTGAAATGTGAGAAATGTGGGTATGTCATATGTTTTCTGTTAAAGTAGCTAAAGATAGACAACACTAAAGCTTTTACTCAGGACTAAAAACAAAAACATTATACTTAAACTAAACAGATTTAACATCACAGACATGTGCTATATTCAGTGCTGTCTAGTTCTGTGTTGACTGGTTAAAATCCAGCATCAGGAGTCATGCGTGGACACGTGTCCTTGTTATTTCATTGTGACCAGAGCTAAAGCCAGACAATCCTATTACCTGGTAGTCCTGCTAAGTGTACAAGACGCTGCTCTGCAATGTGTCTCTATTTAAAGCAAATTACTTAAAGCAAACTTCCTAGAGCGCTGATTGTCTAAACTCAACTTCTAGACCTTGAACTCAAACCTCAGACATCTGTGACCTCATTCAACGCCTGCAGCACCTTAAGTGTCAGTTATCAGCACACGGTTCTGTGTAGGAGTTACCGAGAATTAGTATAAATGCTGTTAAACCACAATCAACAAGAAATATCTTTCCTGGTATTTTACTCATGTGTTTTAGTTAGTTAAGTGAAGTTATTTTCCAGACACCAACACACTCTCAAACCAGGTCAGCTTACAAGTGGGCAATATGGATGAAACCCTTTATCATGATATATGTAATATGTTTTATTAATTCATAAATAACCCAACAGAAATGTCTTTTTTTGGGGTAATTCAGCAGAGTAAATACCTGACAAATCAAAGTAGTTCATCACATTGATGTAAAAAGCATATAAAAATCCCAATTTGTCATAAAACTGATTTTTTTTTTTGCCAACCCCGACCACATTGGCCTAATACACCAAGGGATTTTAAAGGGGTAGTTAATCTGTAATAAACACAAGAAAATCTTAAATGGCCTGCCTCTATATATGTATATCATCATATCACCCAAACCTAGTTCAGTGGTGTGTCTGGGCTTACATGAGTTAATTACTTTTTGTTTTAAAATGTTAAAATAATGGATGGAGGCTAGTTACTGCAAGAGTTTGGTCCACATAACGAATGAGAAGTGGAGAGGAAGTAAGTAAGAAGTAAGGACAGCAGTTTGTTGATCCTAAACATCACATCCTCTTGGCAGGTGCCTGAACAGAGAGTTTTTACTTCAAACTTTGTTGTGGGTTGGGAAAGTGAAAGTTAGAATCTATAAGAACAGACTTTCTGGACAAATTGCAACAAGAAATCTTAGACAAAACACTCCTATTTTGCATGTACTTCTCAAATCAACTTACAACACTACTTTCAGCTGGCATTCATCTTCAGTATGTAACTGGAAGGCAGGTGCATCATGGGATTATATACGTCTTGTCCAAGACACCTCCAGTCTCAACTGTCTTTACTGTGAATATGTGCTGGATTTTAAATGAGCTATGTATGAAAATGAATCCCCAATACACAGAAACACACACACCATGGTCCCACGTTGAACACGCAATAGGGACAAGCCGGATAACCTGTCAACTGTCTGCTGTTGGAGTGAATGGGCAGTGGAAAAGTAACTTAAGAATAAAATAGGGTGAAAGTTAAAGAAATTAGAAAATATAAACTATTAGTTATAGTTCATCCGCAGGAGAACATTTTGATTGAAAAGATAGGGGGTGTTATTGTGCTTGAGATCCCTTGTTGAGAGAACGTCCAGTTGCTTTCGTCATTTGAGTAAACAATAACTAGTAAGCTAGTTATTGTTTACAGAGTGTTCACCTGTGATTCATCTCCAGCCCTTACAAGTCTGATGAGACATCTTGTTGTTTTCAATCATGGTTCTATGCACTTTATGTAAACCTCTTATTTGGAAGTCACTTTGGATAAAAGCGTCTGCTAAATGCCTAAATGTAATGTAATGTTATTCTGAAAATGTTCTTATTTTCAATTAATACCATGAAAAGACCAAAAATGTAATTGTTCGTCTCATGTAATCTTCTTAAAACAAGTTTTATCCCACAAGAGAGAGAAAAAGATACAAAACATACAATATATATATATACTACTCATCCCGAATACAAAGAAGCACTATTCATCATATATGCTGACAAATTAAAATCCCCAGTCCCATCACCTCACCCACCCATAGGATTACAAGTTACAGTATACATTTAGGTGAAGGAAGGGAAAATATAATAAGATAATCAAATAACTGCATTCATTCCTCAAACAAAAGCAAGAAGGAAAAGGAGGGGGTGCTCACTACAGTAATGGGACAATTATGGGGAGATAAAAGGGGAAAACCCAAATGAAAAGTTTGCTCTTTTGTAAATTAAATTTATACCCACAGATTTTTCCAAATTGATTCAGGATATCTAGTATGCAGGGGAGTGATAAAACTCGATCAGAGACATACAGAAGCAGATCATCTGCATGGAGAGACGCTTTAAACTCTAGCCTGCCTCGATGTATACCTTAAAAGTCCAAGCAGAGGTGCAGTGCTATTGCTAGGGCCTCGATGGTTAGTGCAAAGAAGAGAAAGTGGGCTGAATATTATTCGAGATGATGGCAGCAGGCAACAAATGTGTCTTTAAAGCCACATTTTTGGAGGGTAAAAAATATATATTTTGACTCAACCCAGTCAAAAAGCCTTCTCAGCACCAAATGAAATCACTACCTCTGGACACTTCCACACGACAGAGTGGACAACAGTAGACACAGCAAACATTGCTCAAACAAGAATATGGACTATTTTCAGCTGTGAATTACTATGTGTACGGCAGCAGGATGGTGTATGTGGGATTGACTGAAAATAAACTACAGTGCTCATGTTCATCACACTGAGGGAACGTGTCATCCTCACGTTGGAGGCAATGGAGGTCTATGGTTATACAGATATTAATTGTAAGATCAATCCTCAATTTGTTGACTATAATAATATTTATTAAAATACTTCACAGCTCTGGTGGTCTTGATGATAATACACAGGCTCAGCCATTGGGAAAGAGAAGAGTTAAAAAACTTCTCAAACTTAAAATGAACACAAATAGTCTTTAATATGTTCCTGATTACATGTGATATATGTTAAAGGTCTGGTTGTAAAATATTTATTATGGACTTATATATATATATATAATTTGATACCTATAGGTTTAGCAATATGAGACGTATAAGCTTTATGTACCTAGCAGGATATTCACAGAGTTCACAGTTGATATTTGTCTTAGGTGGCTTCTTTGTACTTTTTTTAAACTTGACATATTAAAAGCAAACCAGAGCTTATGTGTACCAACCCACACACAGACACACTTGTTGATGTACTCCATGCCACTGAGTAAAAAAAAACGGAGAGACACTGACAATTAGAAGACATGTCGTCTAAGCTGATCAAGGGATTTGCTAATAGCCAAGTTTAATTCAGTAGTCCTTCATGGAGTCAAAGCAAACACTTGAGATGGACACATGTACTGGGTCTGGGACACATGATTCTAATGTTTAGTAGTTTAACAGGGCAGATCAGGTATTCATTATGATTCATCAAACAGGTTATGTCCCAATAAATCACATATCACTACAAACTTCCATAATGTGGTTAAAAAAGATAACTTAAAATGAAACGCCTTTCATTTTCAGGCCAACATCTGAGCATGTGTACTCTTTGGGTGATTTATATTAGTCTGAATTTGCATTTCTGAGAGGATACAGATATTTGTCCCACTTCATCATGTTAATACTCTCAGCCATTCATGTGTTCAAGTAAAGCTTGAGATGTGTTGTTAGTGTAAAAGGTTGCCAACTTTTTGGGATTTTGAAATTGTTGTTGGAAGGCACCTTTGACAGCGCCAGGCTAACCCTCCCAGTCTTTGTGCCAGGCTAAGCTAAACTGGTCACACAAACATTAAACTGCTGCCAATCCTCTCATCTAACTGTTGGTTATTTCTTTAAGACTGACACATTTGAACAAAGGCTGAACTTGCTATCCAAAAGTTGCTAAAGTCCCAGACTGACAAAGCCAAACAAGTCTGTTCAAACAGCACTATGTGTATCGGTTTAGCGTCTGCACAGTAGCTGCATCTGTATCATACTCAGATTTCACAACTCTTGAAATAAGAGTAATAATTAGGCTCACACCTAATAAACAAAGATATATATATATATATATATATAGATGACTATAGACCATTTTTTAAAAGTCAAATGGTCCATTTCCATAAATGTATGGGATGATGATTTTTAATATCAGGCTTGAATTCTTAAAAGGACATACAGTTATACACTGGCTCCATCGCAGTCCTTCTTTAGGTTTTCATGCATCCCAAGGTTTTACTCCTCACTACAAGAAGAAAACCCTGTAGTGAACCATCCAAAGAATCCTGAATTGAAGGCCTGACAGGTCTAAGTCACAACAAAGCACAGCCATTGAGGAACATTGCACACAAACCGAAATTTACAGATTTAAAGATCATAGTAAAACACTCTGGTCAAGTTGAGTAATAAAGTGCTGTATTAGCGATAACATCCATCTGTCACTTACCTGAGTGTCTGCTCCTCTGCCGACACTCTGATGCACAGCAGAGACCTCTGTGAGTCTATGTGAGGATATGTGCATGTTTCTGCAGATGGGATTAAGTGATGTAGCGTGGACTGTGGGCTATATTTTGATTCTGTACTCTGGCTCTCGATCAAAAAACACCTACAGCCACATTTAGACAACCTACCATGAAGCTGCAGCTGCACCGGTAACGTTTAGTCACAACACGTTTTGCAGAATCTCACCTTTAAAGGAATTCAAATCTAAAGTATTTCTTTAGAACAGATTTGTTCGTAAATAAGCAAAATAAACATCTGCATGTTTGTGTTGTTGTAGTGTCTCCGTGGCAACATAACCAAACAACAACAACTGTCATCAGATTCTGACTCTTTATCACATTTTTTCAACACAGCTTCGCCCACCTCAAACCAGAGAAGACACATAAAAAACACAGAGATCATGTAATAAAAAAAACATAATGAAACAGAAAGTATTGTTCTAACTGTAGCACTGTGTTTATCTAAGATCATATCACTTACAGTAGGAAGCTGGTTATGGCGCTTAAGGTTAAAGCATAACATTTTAAATATTGAAAAGTAAACGCAGTAGATGTGAGAAGAGTTTTTGATCATAATATACAGCTATATTTTTAATATTCCAAAGAAACGTTCTAGCTTTGAAATGTAGTTCAAATGGATGTTTAAACGACCATTCATGTCTTTGCAGGTTAGCTGTTTATCTATATCTTTATCTATAAAACATGTAAAAATCATGTACATTTGAGTATTTTCAAATGTCTATTCTTACATTTATTTTTTTGTATGAAAATCCAACCACCAGTCAATGTAACAATGTAATTCTAAGAAATATTACTGCAGACTTAATATTCACTGTGATCACTGTGCAAAACTCAGGTAAGTTTCAACAGACTGCAAATTTATTTGATGCCTGAAATAGTAAGAAATATATGTCAAATTTTCTAAAATTACAGTGATTTGTTATAATTGAGCTAAAACAGGCACATCCACATTTTACAGATCGAGTGAAATGAATGTTTTCAACTTGTGTTGTTGGGTGTATTGTTCCTCTATCTATTGCTTTTACCATTAAAAATAAAACATCTTAAACATTAATGTAGACATTTTCAACTTTATACTTCAGCTTTGTTACATTTTAAATATTGTAAGTTGGATTTCATTTTCTTTTTATAAAAACCAAAGATCATTCAATAAGCTTATTTATCATGTTTATGATGGACTGACTGATGTGATGTACATTGCAGAAGGAGCAGGAAGTGCACACAGAGCTGGTGGCATCATTAAAGCAAGATCATTATGAGTACCATCTGCAGGCATGTATGTGTTATCTTACAGCTGTGCATCCTCACCCAACAAATATACAAAATAAATGTATATATTTTTGTCTACAACGGTTATTATGAGTAGATAATTGCTGACTGTGGTGTGACGACAAACAGTCCTGCCACACACACACAGTTTGCATGTTAAACTGTGGGCATCCTCATGACCGAATGGTCTAAATTGTCTAAATGTAGTCTCCGCATCCTCTTTCACTTTCAGCTGTAAACTGAAGGCAAAGAGAAAAAATAGACATGTAGCCTGTGGTCCAGACTTTGGGTCTGATATTGTAATTCACTCCTAGACCAGATCATTTTGAGCGACTTTTATATATATGATTATGTTCTTGGGCTGATTCCTCCTTACAGACCGTTTTGTTAGAGTAAGATCTTTTCAACTTCCTGCAACAACTCCTTGAGTGAGACTTTCTGTTTCTGTTTAAACAACAACGATCTTACTCTTTAACAAAACAGTTTGTCCTTTTCATAATGTTGTCAGACATTTTGAATAAACTCAGCCCATCAGTGGCAAAAACAAGCACTTTTAGTGGACAGATTTTTCATCGGCGCAATTGCCCAAATGCCAAATGCCGGCAGAGGCAATCTACTGTACCAATTGCAAAAACTCTGGTAATTTCATGTCATTTAGAAATTGGGCCCAGGTTTAAAAGTTTCCCTTGCTCTCATAAATTCAGTTTTGAATTAGGATGAAGTTTAAAGGATCTGGAAACAGCACTCTTGGTGAATTGTTTTGCTCCTGATTAATTGCTTTGACTTTCATTGCGATACTTTTGAAAACGAATAAACCCGTCTATTAATTGAAAGTTATTTATTTTGTGGGGTTGAAGAAGCATTTGCCCCTATTTGTAGAGCTAACGGTGGAGAGCTAGTAACCCAACAGCCAAGACCTTTAGATGCAGGTCTTGTGATATGAGGAAGTGAAACCATTTTATTCTGCAACAGATACATAGTGCATGCACAAGAGAAGTTGAACAACAATTCAACCACTTGAATCAGTTTGTGAACTAAATAGATTTCATAAGAACACAACTCTTAAGTTTATGTGTGGCCACGATGATGTTATAAGTCTCTAACTTGGTCTACATGGAATCCTTCCTGCACTCAGAGAAAGACATTTTATACCCTTATGCATGTGACGTAACATGAGGCGAGGCGAGGCGAGGCTACATAGTGTGATGTTCCATAATGTGATGTGATGTGATGTGAGACTCTATAGAAGATGCAGCCAAAAGCATCAAACCCCAAGTGAGGGAACAGTGAGAAAAGGCTGGTGAGTGCATTCATACTGTATTTGTGAGCAACTTTAAGATGATACTGGAGGCTGACACACACACACACATACACACACACACATATGCAACTTCCTATATCTTCAGTCTTCAAGATCAATGCTCAAGGACCAATCAAATGACTTTTAACAGCACAAAGAACATCTCTGCAATCTAAAATCTGACTTTACACAACTTTTGAGCCAGAACCGCAGAGAAAAACCTACAGAGTTTTTACTGACACCTCAGAGGCTTACGAATAGAGTTAAAAGGTCCAAAACTCACCTCGGTCTTGTCTTTGGAGAAAGGGGCGCTCTTGCCATTGCTGGCTGTTTCCCTGGCCGGAACCACAGTTATCTGTTGAACTGGCATGCTGCTGTTTCCAGGCAACGCTCCAGTATTACTCCCACCGCATTCCCAGACAGCCTTCCTGTCTTCCAATCCGTGTCCCTGCGTGTGATCCACTGTCCCATCCACAAGCTGTTTTCAGGGACAGGAGACAGCGCTCCAGGATTATTCTCCTTTATTAGCCCAATCTGGATCATGAAGAGGAGCAGAGATGGAACAGGATCACATCACCGTAGCAACAGGAAGACAGCTCTGGAGATGGTGGGGTGTGAGGTCGTCATGACGACTAGGAAACTACTCAGCAGTGCACACTACCTCCTCCCCCTCCTCTGCCCTCCTGCTGAGAGAGAGAGAGAGAGAGACAGAGAGAAGAAGAGTTGAGATGGTGCTGAGCAGTAAACAAGGATGCAGGGGAAAAGTGTGTTGTGATACTTGTGTTTGTGTGTTTGTGTGTGTGTCTTTCACAGAGGGGTGGAGCCAGGATTTTGTCGTGCTTGCTGGGTAATAAGCATACGGTCCATGAGGATTAGGGCTTAGACTAACCTCAATCTCCTTCTCTGACCGGTGGTGCTGCTAATAAGCTTACACAACTTGTGCACATGGACAGCAGTCTCTGAGGCTGACTGAGGTGAAGAGGCAAACACACTCAAGTGGTAAATGAAATAAAATGTCTCCAGAGACGTGCACTAGGACGTGACTGTGCCCTTCACTTAGACAGTACAGTTCTTTTCTTTAAGTCCAAAAAATATATTCATGGTGCTTCCAAGATGCATAATCAAGATGATGTGTAAGTTGTTAGTTAGCTACAAAAACTAATTTATTTCTGCTGCAATTTTATTATTTAAACCAGATTTTATGGTTTTCTTCCCTTCACTTTTATTATATTACTGTATTTTTTTACCGGATCCTGCACTCTGTGTATCAGTGATCCTTGTTTGGCTTAACAAGTGCATTTTATCCAAGGCTTGCAATCTCATTAATGTTTTACCTTCTTTTTTAACAGGGCTGGCGTATATTATATTGTTATTAGAGAGTCGATAGCATTGAGGTAAGAGAAACTGTGTGTGTGTGGGGGGGGGGGGTATGATATGCAATGCCACGGCTGGACTCAAACTGGGTGATGTTGCAATTTCATTCAACATTAAAGTTGTATTAAACTAATGAGTCAGGCATGAATGGCTATGCTACAGTTAGTTTTGTTATTATTTGTGTCAACTGTGAAGGTGTGACATAATAATTTTCCATTTCCCCAGACTGCAGAACTGAAAATACCACCACTGACCACTGGCCATAAACTGTGCTTGTTCATTCATCTGCTGAATGAGTTTCGTGATCAATGAGCTGTTAGGTTTCTCTAAAATAATGGTGGCCACTGCCATTAGGGAACACTGTTTCCATGAAGGGGTGTACTTGGTCTGCAACAATGTTTAGGTAGGTGGTACTTCTCAAAGGAACAGCCACATGAATGGTAGGACCCAAAGTTTCCCAGCAGAACTTTGCCCAAAGCGTCACACTGCCTCCGCCAGCTTTTCTTCTTCCCATAGTGCATCCTGGTGCCATGTCTTCCCCAGCTAAGTGACACACACGCACCCAGCCATCCACATGATGTAAAAGAAAAAGTGCTTTATCAGACGAGGCCACCTTGATCTACTCATGATGCTCACGTGCTGATTGTAGGCGCTTTCGTGGTGTACAGGTCAGCATGGGCTC
>JAVQJL010013072.1:0-28184 GCA_036024295.1 Nannoperca obscura
CCTTGTCCTCTCAGAAGTCTCTGGCATCACCGCAAACCTACAGCGACGTCCTCCACGAGCTCACCGGGAACTCTTGAACAGCAAGTCTGCTTCTCTCTGCCGTTGTTTGTTCACACAGAGCAGCCACACCCCAGTTTACAGCACTATTATTTACATGTATAAGAAATACTAACCGAATTAATATAACACAAACACACTTAAATGTAGGCATAGGAATGTGTGAGATCGTTATTATCCCACTTAGCAGGAGTCTGAGAATTCAATTAAAGAATAGGAGTTCTTGAACGTTGCTTCTTTCTTCTTTTATTTATAACAAAACAGCATTATTCCTGTATGAAAAATATGGTAGATTTTAAGGATAAACGTATATGTGGTTTTTTTACCTAAGTATCTTGCCTTCCCCTCAGCCCAAAGTTTAGAGTAGCTGCCAAACATAACCGGCCATAGCAAATGAATGGCACAGAAAACATACAATAGCACATTCTTCCCTTTAAATAGTCCAAAACCAACCAAAAACGGTCTGTGCAGAGAAAGTAATAATAGATGATTCCGAGGACAGACATAATGGACTGAAACACTCACTATTAACTTGATGAACAAAACACAAAGTTAAGCCTGTGTTTTTGTTGCCAATTTAAACATCCTCATCATATGGATCATATTGTTTATTCTGTTGTAATATTAAGTTTCAGATTAAACTATAGAAAATAACCTGCACCTGTCTAGAAGTGCGTTTATGTGGATATATGGTCTTACCTCCACTTGTGCCGGCCTGAGTTCAACCTTTCAGGCAGCAGGACATCTTCTCAGGATGAGTAGTACCCAAACAAATCCAAATATAGACCCATCGCTTGGATTCAGGAGAAAACCTGTCTCTAATTAAATAGATCCGTATTTTATATCCTCCTGAGAAACAGGCCATTGACTTGTGTCCTCCACAGTGGACATTTTGTTCATATAATAAAAAATGGAAGACACTTGTTTTCCTTGGGTCCCAGCAGGATATAGATCTATTGTTGGAAAGCAAGTTTAACAACACCCAATTTAGTTGTGAATAGAGAATAACATTTAAATAAAGAAAATAAATCATTATTAATACATACTTTGTAGTAGTTCCTATTAAATACTGTATAGGTCTCAAGACTGTTGTGTATGTGCACCATGCTGCCATCATTAACTTGTAGTTCAAGTCCAATGCATTATTGCCTGCTGTAATTAGGACAATTCTTAAACGCTGTTCAGAAATGGAAATGACCCATTGTGTTCAGCTGTAACGTTGTTCATCTGCCGCTGTAGATGAAGGTTGTATAGTTATTCAATTAGTCACAATGCTTTGTCCTCGTTTACGTACCTTTTTGTTGTCGTTTGGTGATGAACTATTTTTAGCTGTTCAACCTGTGGACGTCATTATTGCTTCTGCTTGATGAAAGTCACAATAATACACACAAACTTGCTTTCACTGTAGATTGCTGTTATTCATTTCACAGATACACTCAGACCATAAAACAAGAATAGTAACTTGTTGCTGTCATCTTTGCACCATAGTACACAATTGACCAGCTCTACATTGTACAACACACCCATCCTCCTAGCACTGCTTCAGTAACTAATACCTCACTTTCCCCCTCCCTCCCTTTCAACCCCCACCCCTCCCATAGAGTGAAAACAATAACAGTACATCCACACACTGGATCCCCTTATAGTTCAGACTCGTTTGGAAACAGCAGGTATGACCAAACGAGATCGGGGGGGATTGTGGGATCTGGATCCAGGCTCTGCTCAGTACACATGTCCAGTTCATGTAGCGCTGGAGGACCAGCATTGAGGTTCTTAGATAAGAAAAGGGTATCTGTACAGCAGGGGTCCCCTATTGGTCATGGCTGGGAATGTGATGGGAAAGAATAGATTTGAAGGAAGAGGAAGAGAATGACGAGTTGTGAAGTAAGAAAGCTCAGCTTTTTGCCATTTTGTCGGAGGTGAGAGAGGAGGGTCGAGGAGACAAAGATGGAACACAATTGTGATGATGAAAAAGAAAACAAGATGGGTGCAAACCTGCTCTTTTCATGGAAAAAAAATCCCTATATAAAATAAATGAATAAAAGTAGCAACAAAAAAAAAGACATTAATCCACAATTTCATACATAATATGGTAAAAATAAATGAGGAATTACATGATTCTAGGGGACTAAGTCAGATGTGTTTAGAGAGTGGGGTTCAGTCAATCCTCTGAGCTTGATGAGGAGTCAGAGTCCTTCTGTGCTATGATGACATCGTCCAATAGCGCCTCTTGATCTGAGCTGTCGTAGTCGCCTTGGGAAAGGCTGTCGCCGCCCTCCATTTTAACGTCAAAGTCCGGACTGGTGAGGAAATGATGAGAGGTCTCCAGGTCCTCCTCATCCATCATGTAGGCTCCGTCCGAGACCAGAGTCTCCTCTTCGACTCCGTCCAGGTTGGGGTCTTCAGGGGTGGGATCTGGAGTGTGGTGATGGTGGTGGTGGTGGTGGCGGCGTCGGCTTTTCTTCGGGATCTCAGAGTGCTCAGTCAGCAGTCGGTGGTGGAGGGTCTCGGGCAGGAAGCCCTGTAAGAGGAAGACATATTAGAAATATTGGAACATGAAAAGAAAAAAGAAAAGAAAACACTGAAAGGGCCAAATTCACCTCCTGGGAAGAAAAATAGACAATAAGATAAAGATGAAAGAGTAAAGTCAAATTTGTAGTGATGCAGAGAAAGGCTGTGCTTGCAATCACTTTTAATGCTATTATTGCAAGTTAATTATTTCATGGTCTTGAGATAACAAAGCATAACGGCATTAAAAAATATTTCTAAACAACACAGCACTGAAATATTATAAAATCTTGAGGACGTACAGAGTTACGAACAGTTTCCGACCACTCAGGTGCTACAGCGTTATCGGGGTTCTCCTCCAGATATTCCCTCAGGTCTTGCAGATTCGGACAAAAAGCAGCTCCAACCTGAAGAGGAGAAACAATTGGATGTTTGTCTCTTAGCTAACAGAGATAACACACAGCCACAGTGTGTGAAACCACCTGCTACAAACGACAGATGAACGCAGTATCTGCTGCATCCATCTGTATTACGCAGTATGAGACTGAAATCAATATTTTTTGCATACTTTGAATTGCATGTTTCCGGTTTTGAAAAGCAGAAGTAAACAACAGCACAGCTAACAGCAAACCACTGCAATATCATCCTCTTCAGCTCTGAAAAGTAATAACTGCAGCCTCTTCACAGTTTCTGCTTGTACATGATTTAACTAGAAGAAAACATTCTAATTTGGTACTGTCTATAAGCGTGTTAAGCGCAAATATTGTCGTCTTACTTCTATTTAGTAGTGTTGCTGTCTGCCATTGGTGACCGTGTAAATAAAATAGGAAAAAACCCACCACTTTGTAGGTCTTACCTTCTTTCCTGTCCTTATGTTAATGACTTTGACCTTCTCGCTGCCTGTCAGGGCTTTATCGGCCCTCCTCCTCCTCTTCCTCTTGCTCCTGTTCACCAGAAGCTGAGAAAACACGACGCGTGATAAAGCACAAACATAGTCTAGACATTTTGTTTCCTTATCATCATGAGAACATCCCTGGGTTGCACCAGGAAGTGAAAATGTCATTTCCTGCGACTATATTATGGTTAGTGTGGACTTTACATCAGAGTAAACCTTAATTCTCCGTGGTGCAAGCAAACATCAACAGTTTCAGGAGCAAACCTTTTCACTGTATCGTTTGGTGTGGACTTCGCACACAAACTTGAGGGAACTTGCGTATAGTTGCTGCAACAGGCTGCCGGACCCTTATTATATGTTGGGCAATATAAACTGACACCTGATGAACAGGTTGGTCTTATTCTATAACTGAGTTGTGTCATGAATGTACCTCCAGCATGTCCCCCTCCACCTCATAATCCGGGTTCTCCTTCAGCCAGGTGGGAGGGTCCCTGCGCCGAGGAGTCCGCTCCAGTGGATCATGGAGTCCGTCTGGGTCGGACAACTAAAAAGAGAGACAGACGAAAACAAAACAAAGTTAACAAACAAAATCCAAAGCAGTTTTTGCATCTTCCTGTACCACAGGGGCACACATGTTGCCTGCACACAAGCCTGATACATGTACCTCTTGGTCCTTGCGCCTCTTGCGGCCGCTGCTCTCTCCCCCGGACCCATTGGGCATGAGGGCCTGCTTGGAGAAGGTCAGCTTCAGCCCCTCCTCCTGATAGGGCCACACACATTTAGCCATTAACCACGCAGCGCAGCTCCACCATGTAGTGTGATTTTGATTTTAAACAATTATTTTTACGGACTTTGTACAAAAAAGCTCTCAGGTGAAATGATGTTAATAACAAACAAAAGCAACTGAATGTTAGTTTTTGCACATTTTTATCACCTGCCTATGTTTGAAGTAATATAATTTCATCCTCCATTGCGTTCTCACCTTGAGCAGCTTGACAGTGAACTCTCCATCATCTCCTTCTGCCCCGGGGCCACCGGGCGTGCCGCTGGGTTTACGGATCACCCTCGTGTAGGCCATCTCGTCTCCCGCCAGCTCCGAGCTCGGGTTGAGCTGAGCCTCAGGCATGTAGCGCCGCCCCGAGGGCCACTGACCGGTCAGCACCAGTGTGCACAAACTATCCAGACGGTTGATCAACACGCGGTCCTGAGACAAAGGCAGAGTCATTCGCAAAACAAGAAAATAAACACGTGGTTTTTTCCCGCAAGAGAAAATCCAAGTTTAGACATGCGTTTAATGAACTGTACATTTATTACCTTGGGCCAGTCGACTCTGAGAGGATCAGGAGGAGGAATGCCATCCTGAGATGGAGTCATGGAGAGTAAACTATTATCATCCACGTCACACAGCTTCATGCCCGCTAAGAAGAAAAATGGAAAAGAATTCAATTTGTTGTCTTACTCTTGCAGCATTAAACATTTTTCTCTTTAATGACCAACTTACCTCCTTCCACCTCTTCCTCACTCTCTCCACTTTCATCACTGCTGCCTGATCGCTCGGATGATGAAGAACCTGAATCCGAATCCGAGTCAGAGTCCGACCCTCCCTCTCCCTTCCTTCCTCCTCCGGTTTTTCCGTCCCTCCCCCTGCTCCTCTTCAAGCTCCAGCCCTGCTCTCGTGCCTTGCCGTCATGGTGGCTCAAGGGCGTGCTCTGCAAGTTAGCGCCGATTTCACCTCCAAGCAACCGGGCGTCGTCTTCTGCTCCCTCCTCCTTCACGCCAGGCACCTCCTCCTCAGTCTTCGGCTGGCTGAGGGGCATGATGGGCGGTGCCTGGGGTGGATGTGGAGGGGGTGGGGCCTGCTGGTTCTGGATGAATTCATCCCGAGCCTGAGTGAAGGTGAACTGCGGGTCTGAGAAGATGGAGAGCTCAGTGCGGCTGACACCGTGCAGCGCGGCGCCCAGCATCAGCTGGCGATCGTGCTCCCGTATATTCCACCAAGCTGGCAGCTCAGGGCTGGGCGGAGCCAGAAGCAGGCGCTCCTCCACCGAGGGGTGGGGCAGGACTCGCTCACGGAGGCGACGCAGGAGGCTAATACGGTAGAGAGTACGGGAAGCACGCTCCTCAGTGATGGGGGCAACAGTCTGGGAAAGCTCTGATGGATCTGAGCAGGATAAGAGAAGAGATATTTACTGTTATATGACTGTAAACTCAACACGCTCTGCTTTTATCAAACTGCCACAACAGCACACGTACATATCAAGAGTACAAAAGCCTGGATTTATCAAAAATGACAAATATTGGCGTCACTATTTAAAATATGTAGTTTAAACCAAAGGTTTAATGCTGTAGCCCACTAACTACATGGTACTGGGTTGAACACTGTGAAACTAAAAGTAAGCATCCAACACTTAAGAGAGAGTCGATTTCAACTTTCAGTTACCTTCACCACGGCCCGGGCGCAGGTGGCAAACTCTCCGGCACATGGAAACAAAAGAGCGGAAGTATCGACTGAGGCTCTCGTCTGTTTTTTTATCCAAACGAGCAAAGGTACGGAAGCGGTTCCAGTCAAAATCAGGGTCCCCGCCCTCCAGAAGACCAGCCTCCTTTTTGATCTTTTCCACACCAAAAGTCGACACCACACGGTAGAAGTCGCATTCTTCCCTGCGTGTCCACCTGGGAGGGAGACATGAGTCAAGTGAAGTGAAGGATGGAAGATAATGAATATTTGTATCCACAAAAACTCGACACGTTTTTATGTCAACCTGTTTGAAGTCTTGGTCGATACTGTAGCAGCACGCTAAGGTACCTTCACTTTCACTCCACTGATTGTCCAACCTTCCACTGACATAAGGGAGCTTAAAGGTAACCTGTGGAGTTATTGACCTCTAGTAGTGCGAAGGAGCAGTTTTTGTATGACTTAATCCCAGATTTGTTAATCTTGTGCACGTGAGTGACGCTACAGACTTTCCTGGTGAGCTACATTGAATATAAACACAACTTTTGCTCGTTTACAAAGTAAGAAATAGATGTAAACAAATGTATAGAACAGAATAGACACATGAAAGAGCCAGAATGAATCGCCTGAAATTAAAGCAAACGTTGCTGTGTTGCACACTCACAGTAATGTTAATAGAGAGCTGCAGGAAGTCAGCATCGCTCTGGTTCCCTCGACAAAAAGCCAAAGTTCTGTGGCAAACAAAAGTCTATAATACTAGAAGATAATCTTCACAAATAAACACCATTTTTATTATTTCTGAACTTAAAAATGCAATCAGCGGCGAACATCAGGCTATAAAACTACACATCACATGAGTTCAACCACTAAACTTCCAACTTGTAGTTTTAATTTGTGAGTACCTCTTCTACAAAAGCGTTTCCTAAAGTTTGAGTTAGAATAGTTTTAGAGTGCGTAAATAAACACAACAAGGCTTTCGAGTGAGTAGATGAGTTTGTGTTCGGCGTGATGATGTTTAATGTCCCCAACAACCTCTGATGTCTCATTTAGACACTTGAAAAACTTCACGAGTAAAAAGATATTTACTGTCGTGACTTCGAGACGAGGCAACTGCAAGTGCAAAAAGGGTTTTGGGATTCACTCTTGCAGCACTCTAATGTAAAAGCCTTGAACTGACAATTAGCCTGTGAAAAATATAACAGCATAACATTCTGAGCTACTGGAGAGGGAAAATAATGTAACAGCAGTGCACCTCTGCTGGCGCTCCTGCCGAGCGATCTCCTTCAGCTTGCTGGCCTGTTCGCACCGCCTGCGCCTGCGGTCGCCCTTCGCCTCTGCTTCAATCTTGAGCTGCTCCTGCCTGTAGCTGCGCTGGTACGCTGTGATCAGCCGCCGCAGCCGCGCCGTGAGTGACGAGCTGGAGGGCCAGTCACACGCACCACTGTGGCTGGATACGTTTTCTGTGATCACTGGCCCCACCTTGTCCTCCACAGAAATCTCATCATCCACGTTCATGGAGTCGGGCTGGAGGTCAAATAGAGACTCATTAAAATTGTTTATCGCTAATGATCAGCTACAAAATATTCAACCAAGTCTTTGCAATTTGACGAGTGCAGACAGAACCACTTCAGGTTCGTACCTCCTCGAAAAGATCTTTCGCATGTCTTGACGCAGGCTTGAATTCTGGGTCCTCGGAGTACTTATCATAGTCAGCACTGTACAACACAAATAATAAATCACCATTAAGTAGGAAAAGTCTGACCGTTTTAATGACAGGGGAACTTTGAAACTGACATAAATGTGAAAATCTCCACTTAACTTCTGAGTCTGCTAGAAATCCACAAATAAGTTTTAATTGGCCGTAATTAGCCCGGATTACTCACTCGTCTCCCAGCTCGGCATCACCCGTGTGCTGCTCGGCATCAATGGCCTTGTCGTCAGGCCGACCGGCTCTCTCCAGGAAGCAGAGGCAGGGGTCGGCACGCATAGTGGTGTACATCTCGTAACCTGGTAACAGAAACTTATTTAAAATGCTTGACGAAAATTTTTAATGAATTTAATTTAATAATTTTTTAATTTAATGAAGTTTCAGATCTGAGGAAGCATTTTGACACACTAGGATATTGGTGAACCTGACCACTAGAGGGTGGATACCTGAGGCCAACCGGGCCCGATCGGGTACAGGCGAACATTTTGAAATGACGTTCGTGTTTGGGTCGGGTTCAGTCACATCATACTTCACATGGTGCTTCCGGTATGAGTGCTGGGGTTTGTTCTTTATGCGAAAAATATATTCATGTACCTTGACGCCCTCTAATAAACATCACTGAGAAAGACTCAATTTTGTATTTTAGACATAAAAGTTATGACCCCTGGAGAGAAAACCTACCATGTTTGAATACGCCAGCAAGCAGTGAGCGGTCGGCCTCACCATCCCACCATCCTGCAGGAACCTCCTGCTGCTCCATCTCAGGCATCCAGATATCAACATCCCTGGGGGAATAACATGAATGCATGACACACTGTGTTCAAGTGCATTGCAGTGAACTTCAGTAACTGAGCCTGTCTGTGTGTGTGTACATTTGGCTTAATGTACAAAGGGCAGTGTTAGATACCTGATGTAAGCCCCTTTCAAGACAGAGTCGGCGTGTTCTCCAATCACCTCCTGTTTCAGGTAGTAGAGCATACGCACCCTCAGCAACACCCTGGTGGGAGAGAAGAGGTTTGAGTGTTTGAACATGAAAGAAACAGCACAAACACAGCTGACTGGGCTTCACTTACTTGTTGCACTGGTGCTTGAGGTGTTTGCGGTAGCTGTCGTCCAGAAGCAGCGTGTCAGGGTTGTACTTGCGGATCCACTCCACCTTCTGAACATCAAATGTGCTCTGGGCTTTTACCCTCTTACCTTTCCTGCCTCTTGGAACAGGGATAGACAGGCCTAGGCAGGGAAAACAATTATACAGTTAATAAACATGTTATTAACATGACATTTCAACATAAAACATAAAACAAGTAAACGCCTTTCGCATGCACCAGCGCTGACTATATGAGGAATGGGGTTTTTCTCCTCCAAACAAACTCACTTATCCACTTTGTCAGTTTGAGAAAGTGAACCTCTGCAGCTCCTACCAGAGTGGTTGAGTAGTGTTTGGGGTTCACGTCCATTCTCTGACGGCGTGATGAGCTCCCAGATGAAACTCTTGATGTTCTCATCACCGCGGTAGTGGAGCAGACAAAAGACCAGGATGACACGGCAGATCGTCTCCACGTCGCGCTCGCTCAGGCGACGCTTACATCTGGCGTGGGATAGTATGTCCCGCCAGCGACCCCAGCTGGAGAAGGAGAAATGAGGTAAGAGGGTCACATTTGAACAATTCTATAGAGCATATAAAACTATTATCGAAGTCTATGTACCCATAGACTAGCAGGTGTTTCTCCACCCGGAAACAGTCAGTGCGTCCGTAACCCCCTCCACTGTGGCGGTCGGAACGTCTGGAGGCACGAGACTGTCTGGAATTGGCAGGTGGATACTCATCGTCGCTGTCCAGGTCAGACAGGTCTCCGCCTTCACCTCGTAAACTGGAGTACTGGCGGGTTTGCTTGCGGACTCTGGGAGTGTCGATCACAAGGGTGTTCTGTAGGGGTAGAAGTAGTTTATTACTCCAAGCAATATATACGCATTTAATATAAAAGCCTAAATACAAAGACAACTAGATAATACACAAGTAAATCGTAAGACTCGGATAATTATACCTTTCTGTTGATGGTGTCCATGTCTATGTCGGCTTTCTTGGCCCACTTCTGCCAGAATTCAGGGTCATCAAGGGCGATGTCATTGCGGTTCTCAGAGGCCACAAAGCTTGCCTTGGAGAACGTGGAGCCCTTGCCCTCACTCTCGATGGTGATGGTGGTGGCTCTTCGCTGAAGGATCTGGTCAATGTCCTCCTCGCAGAAGCGACTGCCTTCATCATTCTCATCCATGATGGCGGCGTAGGCCCCCTTCCTCAACAGGTCCTCAATCTCCTTCTTGGAGAACTGCTGGATCTGTTAAAAGGGGACGTACAAAGCTGTTCACAAAAGCTGCTCAAACTGCATTTAAGCAAGCAAATTTATAAAACTGACCAAACTAAAAAGGAGCTGGCAGTTTTGAGTTAATAGACTTTAGGTTTTCTTACCCCGTTGACGTTGCTGTCTTTGTTGCCACTCATGCTCTGCAGGACGGCACGGTCCAGGCCAAGCTTCAGGCTTGCTTTATCTAGCATCTCCCTCTCATAGGAGTTCCTAGTGATCAGACGGTAGACCTTGACCGCCTTAGACTGGCCAATACGATGACACCGAGCTTGGGCCTGGAGGAAGAATAACAGAATGGTCAAAAGAGCCTCATATGCAGTTGCTGACATAAAAAGATCGCAATCGTTCAGGGTTTTGGACATAAAGAAAAAACATACATGTAAAAGTGTTTGTAAACAAACACATGATTTGTGGTATTGAACTAACTGTATAGCAGACAGTGCAGCATAATTTTGTACCTGCAGGTCATTTTGAGGGTTCCAGTCAGAGTCAAATATAACACAGGTGTCAGCAGCAGTGAGGTTAATACCCAGGCCACCAGCACGGGTACACAGCAGGAAGACAAAGCGGTCTGAGTCAGGCTTGCTGAAGCGATCGATGGCGGCCTGTCGCAAGTTCCCACGCACCCTGCCATCAATTCGCTCATAAAGGTATCTGTAAAAAAGAAGTTTACATACCGTAGATTGATACATCACAAGTCCTCAAAATATAAAATGCAATACTTTTTAAGTTTTAAAACTCATCAGATGCATTACAATCACTGTGACCCTCTTACCTCTTGTTGATGAGGTAGTCCTCCAGAATGTCTAAGCAGCGCACCATCTGGGAGAAGATGAGCACTTTGTGGCCACCAGCCTTGAGGCGGGGCAGCAGCTTGTCCAGTAGCACCAGCTTGCCGGCCGACCGGATCAGGGCCTGCAAATGGAAGTCGGGAGCCATGGGGTCATAGACCTCCCGTAACTCCGCTACGATCTTCTCCTCCGCGCCTGGACAAGACAAAGGATAAATGTTATATCTAATTATTCTAGCTTCTCACAAGTGGAACTGATCTGTTGTGCAGCCTGAAAGTATTGTGATGCATGTTTGCTCATTCATTCATCAACTTGGGTAAAATATCACACAGTGAGATTAACAGTTCACTTCAACTGATATATGGACAGTAAGGGATGATTGAGGAAATACAGCCTGAATATAACAAACAGTCAATCAATCACAGTCAACATCAGGATAGAGGATACATTTAAACTCATCAACACTGCCTGCAGAAGTTAATATCATGATGCAATACCATTGATGAGGTAGGGGTGGTTGCAGCACTTGCGTAGCTCCATCATAGTGTTGAGCAGGTTGGGGACATTGCTGTTACTGTTCGCCCCTAAACTGAGGAAACTGAAGTTCCTCTCCAGGATGGCCCGGTAGTACTTCTTCTGGACATCCGTCAACTCGACCTGAGAAAAAGCAGTCAAAGAATCAATTTGTTGCCTCATTTGTGTCATTTAGATCTAACACAGTGTTTACATTCAATACACTATATTTTACACTAACCTCAATGATGGTCTCCTGTTTGGGCGCCAAGTTCTTCTCAACATCTTCTTTGAGTCTTCGTAACATCATGGGTTTCAATATGGCCTGCAGCTTCTGAACCTGTGGACACCCCCCCAAAAAAGATCTGTTCAGCGACAGCTATACAATAGGTGTGTGTCAGGGCCAACATGAGTGTATGTTTCACACCTGTTCTTCTGTTTTAAGGTCTCCAAAGTCTCTGAGGAATTCAGTCTCAGAAGGGAACTGAGCAGGCTCCAGGAAGTGGAGCAGACTGAAGAGTTCCTCCACAGTGTTCTGAAGAGGAGTGCCAGTCAACAACACCTTGTGTTCCTGGGAGAAATCACACAACACAAACAGAACATAGGTAAAGAAGGAGGGATCAAGAGGGGGGAGAGGGAGCGGAGGGAGAAGGAAGAGGTAGGACCAATATTCATCAGGTAGAGAGGGAATGAGAAAAAAAGATGTGTAAAAGAAGGGGACAATACAGAAGAACCAGGAAATATGAAGGGAGAGAAGAAGGAACATAACAGATGACGAAAGAATCCATTCAAAGTGAATGTCAATATGTATCGGGTTTCTCACTACAAAGTTAACAAAAAAAAGCAACATTTTAAATCCAATTCAAACTGCATGCATTTCTTACGTGCAACATTTAACCATAAGACTCTTGGACCAGCAGACATCCTGTTATTCTTTACACATCTGACCATTGGTTTAGTTTGCAAATGCACATTCGGCTGTGGTCCACTCACCACATCCAGCATCTTCAAGCTGTCCAACAGCTTGCAGTTGCGATTCTTGAGGCGGTGCGCCTCATCAATGACCACACAACGCCAGGAGATCTCCCTCAGCTCCGGGCAGTCAGATAACACCATCTCAAAGGTTGTGATGAGGGCGTCAAACTTGTACGCACCTGGGATCAAGTGCTCCTGTAGACACAATCAAAACTTGTAATTAGCCACGCGTGTTAAACATCAGTGAAGTTAATCGACGACAATCAGAATCAATAACGCCACCTTCTCGTCCTTGAAGTACATCTCGTACTGCTGGATCATCTGTCGGCTGGCCAGGCTGCCGTGGTAGACGATGGCGTTCATGTGGGTCCACGTGGAGAACTCCCTCTCCCAGTTGGTGATGGTGGACAGGGGAGCAATGACAAGGAAGGGGCCTTGGATGTTAGCAGCATAAATCTCAGACAGCAGCGCGATAGACTGGATGGTCTTCCCCAGACCCATCTCATCTGCCAGGATACAGTTCTGCCTGAGATAGAAAGAACAGGGAGCAATTAGTGAAGACTTGGGAGAAGCAATTAAAAAGCATCATTCAAATGAACTAACTGCAGAATACATTTGACAATGCCTACGTCATGTTGTCCCTTCATATGATCAACTACTATACTTTAATCCTAATTCTGGAGTTGCTACTACTTTAATTACAGTACATGACGTAGTAAAACTAATCCAGTTTGACTGTGACTTCAAAATGCACTTTGCTACAGGTGACCATGGAGTGTCTCATGTGCCCGCGTGAGATACATACCTGTTGTACCAGTTGAAGAGCAGCCAGTTGACTCCTTCAAGCTGGTACTCTCGGAGTGTGTTGCCATTTGTGTACTCTTTGGACTCCTCCAACTTCTTCCATGAACTGGCAGACGGGCGTGGCTGAGAGGGGAAAAAAAGGATGGAAGAAAAGGGAAGGCATGATGACATAAGAAACATGCCTAAGCTCGTGATGTTGCAGGTTTCTGACATATGCAACCAAGTTATTTCTTTATCCATGTTTCCTAAGTTGGAAGGCATTTTATTCGTTTTAATGGATTGATTGATTCAGTTGGACAGTTCACAAAAATACAGATGCGACACATTGTGACACTGTGATAATGAAAATAATCATTAGTTGCATCCCTAATGGCGTGTGATGAGATTTATTGATTGATGTCTGGGGACTTCAAGGCTCTGGCCACAATAGAAACACAAGCAGGTACTTTTTGTATTCTTTTCCATCCATATTCATTGCAACCTCTCTTTATTGATGAATCACGTTTTTCCACTTGAGCCAAGTAGAAAATCTTTACCTTTCTCTCTCCCTCTGTTTTTCCTATGAGCCCATTCAGAATGTGCATAAAAACCAGGTGATTAGGAATAAACTCCGCTTCACTGCTCACCGTTCTCTTCAGGCGAGGTTGTCGGTTTTGGATTTTGCCGAACTCTTCGACCTTGCCCTCGTCTACGTCCTCCTTTAGTTCCCAAGTGGCATCTTCATAAGGCAGAGAGCACCACTTCACCAAGTAGTAGATAACGGGCTGGAGGGAAAAGAGTGAAAGCAAGTATTCGACTGTTTAAAGCATTTAACTTCATAACATGATATTTCAGAAAGACAAAACAGCACGAGTTCAGCTACAGAGTGAAGAGAAGAACTGCTCTATTCTAAAATGGATTTCTTGACTAGGCCTGGCCTCTCACCTCGCCATTGTCCTTGTCCACACTGTGGGAAACATCCAGGATCCTGTCCACCTCTACATAATCGGGGTTAAAAGACTCCTCGTCCTGAAGAGAACCACAGGGTCAGAGATGTCACAAAAACGCACACTTAGTTCAAACAGCTGAACGATATCCTAAAAGAAGACGTGCTTCCCACTCACCTCCTGGAAGATGTGCCTCATCTGTGCATGCTTGGTCTTGAACCTCTTGAGCTTTTGATGGATCCTCTTGTCTCTCTCCAGCTGCTCCAAACTGGCCCACTCGCAGTGCAAGTATGAACTGACAACAAGAGAGGCACGTTTCACTCACTGGGATGTCTCCTCAAGAAACAAAAATTGTGAAAAAGTGCCAGGGCCGAAGTCATTCATTGAGATTAAAACCAATAAAACTCACTAGTTCTTGTATTTCACAAAGAATTCCTCAACAGTGGTGTACTGGCCCTGGGACACCTTCAAGAGAAGAACAGGTTTTGGGGGTTTTATGATTTTAAAAATTAGATTACATTGATTAAAAAAATACATGTTTTTTTGTTATACAATTAAAATACATGTAATAAACATACTTCCTTCTTCGTTAACCTCATAGACAGAATTTTGTCTACAATGGCGGCATCTTCCTCACTTGGGTTTTCCTGTAAAAAAGAAATATTGTAACACACTGAAGACTGCTGACGTACACACTTTTAGTCCTCTTAATATTTACATGCAACATCGCAAATAAACATCTCACCAGAGGAGAAATAACTTTGTCACAACAGTTCCACACTCACCACAAAGAACTGCATGCTAGGCTGCCCGTCGACGTCCAGCTCCATTTCCTGTTTAAGCTGCATTGCTGTCCCGCCACTGATGGAGGCCACGGCCGTCGCCGTTGTAGTAACGTCTACGTCTTCCTGCTCATCCTCATCATCGGTTATCTTGATGTCCAGGTCCTCCGTGTACTTCTTCCTCTTTACCACACGATTGGAGCGCCTCTTCTGGCCAGAGGACAGAGGTGTAAAGTTGAGTGGGTTTTTAAAAAGGTCAATCAGACGAAAAAACAAAACCACATGGACACACGCCACACACACACGCGCTTTTGAAATAGCTTTTTTAAACAGGCTGGACCAGCTAAAACAGGTTTCACTACAAATCAGTTTTGTCATTTGAGACTTTATTACGTGAATGCCAGTTCACTTCAAACTTTTAAGATGTGATTTCTAGTAATTAGGATGTGCCAAAACTCTCTCAGAGGGAGGCAACAGGGCTCCACAGCGACTCTGCTGCTGCGCAAACAGCAAACTAGTCTGAGCAGGACAAAGGCTAAACATGTTTAGGGTGTTGGCAATGTCAGAATGCATGAGCAGCAAATGAGTACAACCGGAAATAAAGAATGGCTATGCAAAAACATTGACGCTTGTCATGTTTTAACAAAGGATGAGCTTTAATGGCACTTTTCTGCAGCTTTCACTCTGAAACAATAACAGCAGCTCTGTGCTGATCTTATTTACGGGACAATGTGTTTGTTTGTACCATAATCAAGTCATCCTCCAGCGCAGCAGGTGAGGCAGGGCTCAACTCCCCATCAGAGTGGTCCGAGGACACATTTCTCTTTCTTTTCTTTGCTCCCACTAGAGTAATAGTGCTAGGGGAATGTTGGGGGCAGAGAGCAAGGACAAAGACAGAAAACAAAAAGACAGTAATACATTTTGTTTTATGCTTTTCCAAACATACAGAAATAAGTTACATTCAAACAATTCCCTCCCTCACATACATAACACTTACTTTGTCTTAGTCTTGCTTTTGCTCTTGTTCCCAGCCCCAGGTATTACTGTGCCTCCAGCCACCCCAGGTGTCCCTGGTGTTTTGGCTTTGCTCTTTTTGTCAGCCCCTCCTGCAGTTTTGGGCGCAGTTCCGGGCACAGGGCTTTTCTTCTTGCTTCCTCCACCGCTGGCCTTTTTCTTAGCAGCAGACACCACAGTCACAGTGCCTCCGGTTTCTGGGGAGGTCTGCGTGGATGGAAGCTCATCCTGGTTCAGGACTCTGGGCAAGTTCTTCTCGCCGCGTGCTTTGGCCCGGGCGATAGCTTCGGCCACAATGCGGTTTGCTTTTTCCTGCTTGCACAGGATCTCCACTCGCCGCACAGAGGCGGGCTCGCCAGGGGCCTTGGTGATGCGGATGGCCTGGGACGGAGTGGTGGTTGTAGTGGAGGGGCCCGCAGCCGACGTGTTGATGACCTTCACCACAGAGACTGTGCTGCCAGCAGTGGATACTGAGCTTGTCTGTGAGAAGGAGAATGTTTAAGAGTGCAGAACACTTTTTCTTCCACATTTTATAAGAAACCCCTAATCCTCCCTCTAATGTATATAACATTAAAAAATCTTTATGCACATCTGAAGGTCTACCTGTGGCTGCAGAAGCATTTTGAGTGGCACCGCAACTCTCTGCCCACCTTGGCCCTGCGTGATCTGCAACACCTGTGGGCTGCCAGTAGTGCCAGCTCCTGAGACCAGCTGGTACTGTGAGGACAGAAGAAGAAACGGGTCAAGTCACAGTCCCTTTTATAATAATATTTTATAATAATATAATAAGCCAATGTCAGGTTAGATGTAACAGCTCTCTGGTCTGAATGTACAGAGATGAAACTGATGTCAAAGTTCACAACATATATCATGTTGCCTTAAGGTGGTTGCAAATTCAACCATGGCATTATAAAACAGCAATAAATTCAACAGAAAGACACACGAGGCATATTTATATTTCAGATGATGTCGTGATAATTGAGCACGTTCATTCTGATTAATGGTTATGAGGATGTATTATTTGGAGGATATGTAAATTTAACATAAAAAAATATAAAAGAGGAAATGTAATCTACTTATATTTATATATATCTATTTCATACTACTCACTGACTACAGTGTGCTGAGGTGTCTTTCAAAACGACGAATATCCTTATAGGGCTAATACGAGAAGCTAGCGTTAACATGAACTGCTAATAGATACTAGTTAGCAGAGTCCAAGTGGGAAATGTTCATCATTTGGACTGATCTGTTAAGGCTACACAGAAGTAGCCATTGTTTTGTTTACTGCCTTCTGTAACAGTACATGCAATAGCAAGAAAGCACATGTGAAACAGCCCTTGTCCAGCACAAATGTCAGCTAATTTAAATATTAGTCACACAAAGAGGCTTGTAGTGGTAGCTGGGGGAATTTTGCCAGGAAGCAATATGTCACAGAGGGGCCAGCTTTCAGAACACACCATTTTAAAGAATTTACTACTGGAGAATACAAGACACTACAAGCAGACAAAGGTCATGCCAGTATTGGGTGTATTGGGAAAAACCTTTGTTTCTATTCATATCAATAACATTCAAGACCTTCAACACTCACTTTCAAATGCATCAACTGAGAATATCTTGCAGTGTGCATAATCTCTTAAGAGACACTTTATCACAAAAGACAACATCAGAGTAATTTGTCACAAACAAGTGAAGACATTACATGTACAGTAGGAAAACACTAATCTGATTAAACCAACAAGTACTTCCAAACTAAACTGCTCCCTTCTCACCTTAACTCCTCCTTGCTGATTGGGCTGTTGCTGCACCTGCAGCTGAATTGTGAGGACTTTGGGCTGCCCTCCAGCCTGGCCTGCTGTGCGAGCCTGGGTCAGGGCAGCAAGCTGGCTGCCCTGGATCACCAGTTTGCCTCCGGGGAGCTGACCCAGCACTAGTCTGGCTGGGGCCTGGGGCTGCTGCCCCCCTTGGGCTGTCTGAACCTGTTGGACATGTGCGACCTGCTGCTGGGTTGTAACAGCCTGACCCGCTGGCACAGCAGAGCCAGCCTGGGGGGGCTGCTGGAGAACCAGCGTGATCCGCTTTGCTTCACCACCCTAGAATCAGATACACAGAATAAGACTTATGACGACGACCTTAAAATACAGCATGTGAAACTTAGCAGCGACCCTGGTAGCAGACCATAAAACCACTCCAGGTGTGACACCTTGCAGTCTGTCTGCTTTGGCAGAAGAGGTGGTGCTTACCTGCGTTGAGGCCTGCATGGCTGGCTGGAGCTGCACCTGGCCTTGAGCCTGGACCTGGATAGCCTGGGGCTGGACTTGGACTTGAGTCTGGCCTTGAGCCATCTGTGCTTGGGCTGGGATCTGCACCTGAATCGTCTGGCCTTGTGACTGCTGCACCTGCTGGGGCATGGAAGTTAGCAGCATCTGTTTCACTGGCCCGTTGGGAGACTGCAGCAGCCTCTGCACCCCTGCAGCACCCACCTTGACTTGAGCTTGCCCTGGGCTTGCCTGATTCAAGACTGTCCCCCCCTGCAGTATGGACATGCCAGGTTTAAGAGGAGTGCCAGACAACACCCGGATGACCTTTCCACTGGCCTGCCCGGTGGCTCCTGATACAGTCTGCAGCACCTGGGCTTGACCCTGGGGGCCTTTGAGAATGACAATTTTACCACCTGCCTGCTGTGTGATGGCAGCTAACTGCTGTGGAGTGAGCTGGTGTGTTATTTGTGTGAGCTGCTGCGTGGTAGCGGTGGTGGTGGCCGGGGAGCTGGAAACAGTCAGAGGTGAACTCAGCAGGACAGTGCTACTGGTGGCCACGCTGGTGTTGCTGGAAATGGGTATGGTGGTCTGGGCCTGAATCTGAGGTACAGTTTCAACATGGGCAGGAGCCGGGACTACAGCAGGAGCTGCAGCTATGGAAACAGTCTGTACAGTCGCCATTGGCACCGGCTGCTGCGTGGAGAGTTGAAGAACAGGGGCAGAATCCGGGGTGGCAGGAGCTGCTACAGGAACATTATGGCTCACGTTGACAGCAAGCTCGGGCTCGACTGGCGGGTCGACTTGGCCCAACGCCAGCTTAAGGGCCTCCTCCACGGGGTCTGAGGAGCCCTGAGAGAAGGAGTCGTCCGCTAGGGCATCCAGGTTAAACAGGGGTGTGTCCTCAAAGAGGTCCATGATGGGGTCTGCCATCTTGCCCACTCCACACAGGGAGACGGGCACAATGTTAAAAAGACGCTAAATAGTCACAGTCACAGTCCAGTTCTTCTCAGCTTTTAAGTAAAGAGCTGGTAAAAGAGGAGAAACAGGGAGGTCAATGAAGCACATGTTACGGATTATGACATTATAAAACAAATGCTGTACTGCTTATTATACATCTCAAACCTGTATAAAACAACTGAAATTTGGTGTGCCTCATTCAATGGTTAGTACAAGCGTGTTTGTACTAGCGTACTGTTCTGTCTGCTCCTTGCTGTACAAACACAGCAAGGAGCAGACAGAAGCTTGGCAAATGTGACCCAACATGGCAAAAAGTAATCCTGTAACTTCTGTTGTTCGTTTTCTTCTCAGCTCAAAATTTGTTTCTTTGAATGGTTTACTAAATTACATAACTATCGTATGAACACACAATTATAGTCTCAAGAGATGTGACTGAAATTGTCCCTTTTACCAAAATGTGAGTTAAGAGCATGAACCCACTTATTCGTTTAACAAATGTTAAGCTAAAAAAAGTGTAAATGACATAACGCACAGTAATCTGCCACTGGACTCTATAGAATGTACTGTTCTTGAACATAACTCACGGACAACTCGTCCAGAAAACGGTTTCAGTATCATATTAAAGGTTTAGAAAAAAACTACAACTAAAATTAGGCAGTTTCAATAGTAATATACAAAGCTAGGATACCCAGGGAGGATTCAGTGAATGAAAATAGTTGGTAGTGAAGTCAGACGAGGAGGGTACTGATGCTGGAGAGGTAGGATGCTTTCCTCTCTGGTCGTATGTTGCAGTCTTTCTCACAAAACCGTCGGCTAGCATTAGCTTGTGCCGCGACCAAGAAGTGCCTATTACAAAAGCGTGTGTGGCACGGAAAACGTACCTAGGCTTATAAACACGGTGTATTGCGTGTTTAGAACCGTTACCTCGCTTCTCTGTCATTTACTATCAACCATTCAGCGTACCGGACTCCTTCAATCTCATCAACAAACCGGACCAAACCAAAGCAACGTGCCACAATAACCATTGCCCGTCAACGTTCAGACACGGGTTAGGCCGCAATACTGTTTCGGTTGGTCTGCGTCTATTTTTCGGCAAAAATACATGAAAATAACCATCATAACCACTGCCCTAACTCTCACAGTAATAATTTCGGGGTGCTAAATTTACCTTTGCATCGACACACATGGCTTTCTCCGTCTCACAACACTGTACGATTACAGGAAACGGCCAGGGAAGAGCAGGAACTAACATTCTTGCCAGAGAAAGCGTAGAAAGCGTGCCCCTCGGATGTTATCAAACGATGATTGGTTCTTTTTCTCCCAAGCCGGCACCATACGGCTATTTCATTGGCTGTTCGAGCTATCACTCATATCTACGGCCAGGTCTGGGCGGGATGATATCTATAGTTAGGTTGAGAAAACAATAAATGCGGCCTAGCTGGGACCATTTGACTGAGTGATCTTCAACGTTGTCGTTTTACTGCCATGGATGCTGACATTTGAAAGCGCAGGCCCTTTAGAGCTGACTGGAGAAAAATAGACGGTATTTTAATCATCTCAAAGGGTTAATGGAGTGCACAACCCATCAGGCCTGTTTGTGAATGACACTGTCATTTTTTTCAGGGTTTTATTTCATTGGGTTCAGCTAAAAAAAATCATCCTCGTCTTGTGATATTGCTTTATTACTTTCTAAAAAATATACATCCAGACACAGAAGGCACATTGACGGATTTTTGTTGATTATTATTACATTTTGAGATAATAACTGGCTACCAATGTGATGGCTTGTGCGCTTGCATGAGGCATTCAGTTCTGTGTGATTGGGGTTTTGGCGCCCTCTAGTGCCTTCAGACTAAATTGTGGTTATTAGCCGCTTAGGCTGTTTTATCTGTTAGATTTTGTGCATTTTCTATGGTACCAGCAGGTTTGTTGTGTGGTATGTGGAATATGCACCATGTAAGCACAAAATAAGCTGAAATAATTATGTGATATGTTAAGTGTCACAACAAGATCTGGTAATAAAGGCAAACGTGAAGGCCCTTCTTATGTTAGATGATATATTTTAGTGGTGCAAATTCCTAAACAAAGTTATAATTAATGATATTAGCATAGACCAGTTGCCACAAAGGGAACCTGCAGCTTTTTCAGGTATCCAGTGGTCTGGGACCCCAGCGCAAGTTGCCCATTTAGTAGCCTTGATTTTTCATATCACACTTACCATTTCAGTTCTCCTCAGCTTAAATGTCACTACGCTGTATGAGCTATGACATTATATAGTTAAAAAATGGTAAATAAAATTAGTTGATGCCCTAATTTTCTGCGTAGAAACTGAGGTCACTGTGATCAGGATACAGTATGTCCACAAAGTCTCCAATTGATTAACATTAAAGCTTCTTAAGTGAGTGCATTAATGTGACTCAATGAATTAATGTCTTGGTTCTCCATTTCCAGGAATAGTTACCGGCCTATCCTAAAATCATGAATGTGATTCTGACTTAAGACCGACCGACAGACAAAGAGAAAGAGAGAGATGGTGCTCGTGAACCAGGGAAGCGTAAGTGACTACATGTGACAGCACACCACACTCTATCCATGGCAGCCCTGTAGAGAAGAGCCTGCCTGCTCGCCAAAGCCTCCATCTGTCTGCGGCTCCGCTAGGAGTATCCGCTATTCACCACACTCACACTCTGCCCCACGCTGGTCTGCTTGCTCCACGCCAGCACCAACTCTGCTGGTGAGAGCTATATTTACAAACAGCTGCCGTGGCACTGGGTAGAGCACCACAAGAGGGAGGAGAATTACTGTTTTGCATGAGCAGGTTCAACTGTTTAAATGTCCTGTACACTTAATAAAAACAATATATATAGAGCCAGCTTTATTTCATTTTATTTGAATGTTTTCTCCTCAATAGAAATATGTGTAAATAAACATTTGTTGCAGGAGACTAACAGGCATATAGAGGAGCATCAGTCATACGACTATAGAATAAAGGGCAAGTTTGGAGAGTTTGTTGGCTAGACAGGATGCCATGTGGAGCACACCAGTGTTTCAAACATTCTCAATAGAAAACAAAAATGTAATCTTAGCACAGAAGCCCACATTGCACATGGCTACTTTATAGTTTTGTCACAATTAAAATATCTTTATACAAACCCAACATATATTTATACACAGAAACAGAGCAATTTACGGAATGTTTTCCTCCTCTTTTTTGGCCTCAAGGGAGAATTATCTTAATTTGCACAATCTTCATCCCACTTTTGCATAAAACAAATCCTCTCATGCACTGTATAAAGAGTTAAAGATTGAAGCCTTCCTTTCCGTCTACCGCTTTTCATTTTTATCTCACTCATTCTCACTCCTGCTGTTTCCAGTTCTCCTCCTATCACCTTTCCACCCCCACCCCTTGCCCGTGCCTTCTTCACAATGGGAAAACCAGGAACCCAGAGAAGGTGGAGTATTTCCAGCCTCCCATCAGGTTGCCTCTCTCCAGTCTGAGGTAGGCCTTGTCCCCCTTCTCCATTATCACCAGGCCCGCATTAGTGGCAGCTTCTCTGGTCACGTCCTGGTCCCCGGCGAAAGCTGAAATCATTGGCCAGCCATTCAGCATCAGGCTGACCTAATGAAGAGCAAATAAAGGCGTTAGAGAGGGCATGTAGGTCCACTGCAATGAAAACTATAAGTGTCACAGTTTATTGTATTGTACCTGAATAGTTTGTCTGTTGTAGGCCTTTACAACATGGAAGTTGAAGCTGTACACGCCTCTTCTTGGTGCCAGGAAGACACTGCTCTCTTGGTCAAAATGAGTGCCCACATTCACCAAAATCTGATGCAACAGCAAGGGAGGGAGAGAAAGGAGGAAAGCACGATGATATGCGACATACACATGAAACTATAAGGGGTTTACAGGGTATGGAAGAGAAGACAAGACTGCTCACTCTGGGGCCACGTGGGTCATTCTTTTTGTCCATGCAGTTGGATGTCAGACTCCGAGATATATTATATCATATTTTTACATTTCCATTTCCAAAAAAGCCCAAAATATCCATGTAAATGCAACCCGTGCAGGTTAAAAGTTGAGTGTTTTCTTCATTAGCATTTTACCTCAATGTCAGAAGAAATCTAATCATATGTACATCTTATTGTTGGAAGACTTCTGACTACAAAATCCTGGGAATACAGCTTACAGAAGTTGTGTGAGGAAAACTGATTTTATCATGGCACTGTAAAAAGATCCTGTTCTGTAGAATAGGGAGAGGTGGTCTAAGATGAAACACAATTTGATCTATTTTGAACTCTAAACTATGGACATTATTTTCAAAGTGACCTGAATCAGTCACATACTCACATTGTCAAAGTAGATGATCATGGTGCGGTTGCTCATGTCCGTGGGCTCGTGGTTAGTCTGGCGGCTGGCGGAGAAGGCCACCCGGCCGGAGCCAGAGCGGACCGACATGCCTAGGGCGTTACCGGCGGGCTCAGACGAAGGAGTAGAGTCACACACGACCAAGCATTTCCCCTCAAGGATGATGGGCTCTGTGTCATTCTGGCCCCTGGACTCCATAGGTCCCCACAACAGGAGCACACCCAACAGTATGGGGAGGTCGAAGGTGACTGAGCCGGGATGCATGACCGATCCTGGGATGTTTACTCAAATACCTCTGATTGGTTCTGCTGTAGAAAAGTGTCACTTTGGACAACTTGAGATAAAAACAACCATGCTATGGTGAAACTAATTGCCTTTGTGAAAATTTCCCAAGTTAACCTCTATGTAGTTTGGGCTGGTACCAGCTAAAGTACATTAATATGTACCCAGGCAGCAATAGAACCAGCAGATGGGTCTCAGAACCAAATTACATTCAGGAAACACTCAGAATTGTTCATGGGCCATAGCTGTCAATCATCCCCTTCTTGTTTGCCCCCACAAATCCCAAATCTCTTCAGTGTCCTATACGTGCTGTGTCAGTAGGGACCAGAATGACAATCACCCCCCCAAAAAATCTCTTTTTCAAGTTGATTTCTTCAGCAAAAAACCTGACGTGAGGGCAGAAGAGAAGTAGCTGGGGAAAGGGAAGAAAGGGTTTGAAAAGATAAGGTGAAAATCCAAGTTCAGTCTTTAACCGATGGAGAGAAGAATGAGGTTATAAAAGATGCTGAGGAGAGGTGAGGGGAGAAAAACAGACAGATGAGGTAAGATTCTGGAGAGGTGACAGGGAAAAGACGTAGGACCCAGAAGGGAGTGAGAAAGAGAGGGAGTGGGGGAACAACTCCACTGAGTGACCATCTGTCTTTTACACGTATCCCACCTCCCTCCCAATGCTCCTCACACGACACACTCTCTCTCGCTATCACTTGCGCTTTTGTTTCACACTTGTAGGCACATATAGTAGCTATACAAACAAAATGAGGTCACTTTTTGCATTTTCTTTTATTGCCCTTCTGTTGTTTAACTCGTAAACATTAAACCTTAAGTTGGGGATTAGAGGCGTTAAGTTTCAAACTATACATTTTGAAACACCATTCATTTACCTTTAACCAAGATGAGCAACAGCATGTGAAGACATCTCTTTCTTAGCTTTAATGAAACTTATTTCATCACTCACAAATACAGCTGCTTTTTGGTTGAAGGATTCACATTATTGCAAAATGATTAATTATTCACCTTAAAACAAGTGCTCTAAAAATGACCTGGCTATATCGTCACTGTGCAAGACAATCCTAGTATTTTAAGTGAATAAAAAAATAGACAGTCACCTGTTTGTGTCTGAACAATCTTGTTTTCCATAACAGGTGAAAACTGTTGTTTCCTCTCAGCTGGAGTATCGAAATATGGTCAAAGATCCCCGTTCTCTTGCTCACCTGCTCGCATTATGTTACAGCACGGCAGTCAGTCTGATTGTAACCAAGCCAGAGCATGCTCTGATCTCTCTTTCTCTCTCTTTCACTGTCTTTCTCCTTTTCTCTCCCTCTCTTTCTAAGCCACCCCCCTTTCCGTCTGCTACTTTCTCACTCTCTATGTTACATCCGCCCACTCACCTTTACAGTGAAATAAAGAAAAATGGGAAGATAATTGGGCATCTGAGCTGCTTCAAAGAGCAAACCAAAGCAAGCGGCAGTTGTTTTCCTTTTTTCTTTAATACCCAATCAAATCAGTGATTCCTTCTCGTGTGTCTTAGGCTGAGTTAAAAAGGATCAAATGTTCCTTCTTTTGTAACTTGTGCACTTTCATGGGAAACATTTACCCCTCCAGTGCTTTTTGTAGCTAGATAGCTTCTTTTACAAGACACTGACTGGACCGGATTCACAGGATATACGTGTCAATATTGATTCTTTGAAGATATTAACTTATGTATTAACCAACCTGACAGAAGACCCAATGTTTAGACACACAGACATAATTTAGCTTTCAGTCAAACTGATGTAGACCATCAGAGATGCTTAAGAATGGGATGAGTTCGGTTTTAAAAACATCTGAAAAACAGATTTCTGGCATCAAAAGTTACCAACATTTACAACTTTCTTTTACCTTAAATCACCAATTATTTGAATTTAATCGCATTATATTAAAATTAAATAATATTAAAATATTAAAATTTCCATGTCGATATCTGATCACAGTTTAAGAACACATGGTTTTGTCTCTTTATTGAGGAAGAAGATGAGCTCAGCCTTACATATGAGGGGAGAGAAACATCATGGCAAAAGTTTTATTAAAGGGTTGTGCTATTCCAGACACAGGGAAATAAATCAACACCACTTTGTCTTGGCTTTGGCCAGCCCAGTGCCCATCAGCGCCTTTTTTCCACTCAGACTTTGACGATAGAGATGCAGCTGTTGAGCTCAGCTTTGTAAAGTCCAAAGCCCAAGCACAGCGGCTGAGTGAACGTGGTCGAGAAAGTGTGGAGGTGGGTCAGGTTGCCAGATGAATCCACCTCTGAGAAGGTGATGGTGCCCGCGCTGTAGTCCACAGCAACGGCAACCCGGTTGCCATTCATTTGGTATGTGAGTCGGGTCTTCCTGCGGTTGTGCCAGGCGGCCAGCTTCCTGTCATGTTGCTGTGTCAAGCTCCATGATACCTGGAAATTTAAAAAAGGCATTTAAATTAAGGAATGTTTTCCTTTTGGTTGAAATTACAGCTGAAACAAATAGGGGATGAACTGATAAATAAGAAAATGAAGAGAAAATAAGAAAATAAAATAAATGGGCAACCATAAAACAATTCAACAAAAACAATTCTTGCTTCTCAAATAATAAAGATTTGCTTCTGAGAAACATAGTAATGTTTCTGAAATTGCATTAATGGCTTTCTACATAGTTTTTTTTCAAAGGCTGAGGTTTGACTGGTGCTCTTTTAAATACCTCATCTCATTGCACTCTCTTTGTCTGTAATAGTGTATTGGAACCTGACTGGAGAATTAGCACCGCTTGTTTATCTCAACTTAACCAACTCCTAATATTTGGTAGTTTCCTCAAAATGTGCTTAAACATTTGAACTGCATATGGACGGAAGCCAAGCTATTAATAGTGCCATGTCAATTTTGAAACATTAGTATAACAGAAATTGTTGATTGGGTTGGCAGTCTCCACAAGCAATGTGTGTCACCCCTTAGGATGTGATGTCAAAATGTTGAGTTGCTTTAGGGCACAGAAGGAAGATTGTTTTACAGCACAACACAGGTAGAGGTTTCTGTTGTTCCGCGCAAATGGAGCGATTTTCTCCACTGAGATTAAATGATGAGATCAAATTTCATTTTGACTGAAGCAAGACAAAACAATCCCAGAGTGATGCTACAGAAGCGTTCATGGGAAAAGATTGTCAAAACACTAGCACTGCAAATACCACTGGCATGATGTGACTATCACCTTTAAGTGCTATCAAACAAACCAACTACTGTAGGTGGCATATAGACCTTGTTGTTCCCAAAGGCGTTGCCCTCTTTCCCCTTCCGTCCAATACTTCTATAGCAGATGCCGATATCCCAGAATCCCTCAGCCTCCAGCTCCCAGTAGTGAGTCCCAGAGGAGAGGGACTGGGCGGCGAGGACCTGCGGCCAGTGGTCGAAACGTTCGGGGTGAGCAGCACAGGGCAATCGGCTTTTAACTCGCGTCACTGAGCGGAGGTCATCAGAGATGCTCAACAGAGGATGGGCAGTGTTAGTGTCCAGAGTCAACGGACTGGTTACTGTATCAGGGGGAAATAATACAATAAAGTTAAAGTAAAATAAAAAATCAATACCATTCTCATGTCAATACTGTAAATATGAAGCTACGCCAACAGACAGTTAGCCTAGCTTAGCATAAAGGCTGGAAGCAGTGGAAACCAGCTCGCCTGGCTCTATCCAAAGATAAACAAATCCACCTACCAACAGCTTTAAAGCTCAACAATTAAAATAATGTATCTCGTTTGTTTAATTCATACAAAAAACTAAGTGTAAAAATTAAACGTTGTGGTTTTACGAAGGGTTGTGTGTGGCACTTTGCCAGATTAACGGTTTCCCCATTTTCAGTCTCTATGCTAAGCTAAGCTAAGCTAACAGCTGGCTGTAACTTCACATTTAACAGACAAATATTAGAGCGGTGTGGTTGGCTGTGAATCTGTCACTTACAGAGCTCCCTCTTGAGTCCACTGAGGCAGCGGAGGGTGGCGGTGATGAAGTCCCTATACTTGCTCTCTATGTCCTCCAAGATGTGTTTCCTGTCTAGACTGATGGCATCGGGGATGAAAACTGGGCTGTTCAAGTTGGCCAGTAACCTAGAATACACGAGCACAACATATACTGCGAGAGGAAAACAATCTTGTTTTAAGGAGGGAGCACATGTAGATTAAAGGCCTGTGTAATGATATAATTACATACATCCGGTCCTTTTTTTAAATTTTTTTATTTCCTTTGCGTCACACTGTCTCTTCTACGTCCCACGTATATACAGTGGGTACGGAAAGTATTCAGACCCCTTTAAATGTTTCACTTTGTTTTATTGCAGCCATTTGCTAAAATCAAAAAAGTTCATTTTATTTCTCATTAATGTACACTCAGCACCCCATCTTGACAAAAAGAAAAACTGAAACATCACATGGTCATAAGTATTCAGACCCTTTGCTCAGTATTGAGTAGAAGCACCCTTTTGAGCTCGTACAGCCATGAGTCTTCTTGGGAATGATGCAACAAGTTGTTCA
>JAVQJL010013076.1:0-15212 GCA_036024295.1 Nannoperca obscura
CCAACGTTCACCATCCAACCTGACGGAACTGGAGAGGATCTGCAAGGAAGAATGGCAGAGGATCCCCAAATCCAGGTGTGGAAAACTTGTTGCATCATTCCCAAGAAGACTCATGGCTGTACCAGCTCAAAACGGTGCTTCTACTCAATACTGAGCAAAGGGTCTGAATACTTATGACCATGTGATATTTCAGTTTTAAATACTTTTGTAAATTTGCTAACATTTCTACATTTCTGTTTATTTCTGTCAAGATGGGGTGCTGAGTGACATTAATGAGAAATAAAATGAACTTTTTCGATTTTAGCAAATGGCTGCAATAAAACAAAGAGTAAAAAATTTAAAGGGGTCCCTAAACTTTCCGTACCCACTACATGTATGCAGTACAAAGACTAACTTCAACCACACAATTAAACAGTGCTGTTGAACTTGTCAACACCATGTCTATAGAGCTCTTGATTAGAATATATAACAATAACCTGTCAACTGTAAAATAGTTTTAGTAGCAAAGTCCAGACTCATGGAACTGTACCAGAGACCAGAGTCCAGAAATCAGGTTGACTTATGAAGCATCAAACAATTGTTAAAATTTAACCAAATCATCTAAAGAGCAGCCTTTGTTTGATATAACCAGCTTTTAAATCTTTTCAACAAAGAAACATTTTATGATTTTAATGCTAACAGCACTAATGTGTAAACAATGTGTTTTTATTTATTTGAACCTCTGCCATGATTTTCCATCCACTATTGTTATGCCCTTTCTATTATTACAGTTAATAGGAATTACTTAGTTTAAGAAAACGGGCAGCGACATTAATAACATAAAATGTTGATCACAGTACCTTTCCATGTTGAAATGAACCTGCTGCTGAGTCAATAAGTGAAAGTAAATGGCAGAGAAAAGAGAAAGATTAATGATTAGCATAATGTGTATGAGAACAAAAAAACTATAAATGATATTGGGACACAATGGTTCAGACGTTCATCTAAGAAACATCTGAGAAATATATGATGAAATGAGATTACTTTTACTGTCCATAAGTCAAACCAATACACAAGGATAGACTTTTTCTGGGTGGAAAATTTAAGATTAACATTAAAGATTGAAATATAATTCCCCAAAGTTAGCAGAGTTACGCTTACCTAAGTTGTTCCCATTAATGTTTGTGGCGGCATCAGGTCTCTTGTGTCTTTGCTAAAAGTTCTCTATCGAAAGTGTTATGTTATTCGAGGCTGGACTGTATTTTTGTATTCTCATGGCCCTTGTTTCAAAGTCTAAACCAGTTGCTGTCTTGGAGAGATATCACAGATCAGGTGATGCAGCTTTATTACGGTGAAACTGAATCATATCCCGCCCTGGAAAAGATTAACCGCCAGCATTTACCATCAGTAAACCTCTTCATGAGTCCAGCATCAACACCCGAACACTATTCTCAGACACATTAGGTACAGAAAAGTGTTCATATACGGTTTTTACATAAATAGTTTGTGTAAAAGGGTGCTTAGGCTGGAAGTAGATGAGAAAAATTACAATTAATTAAAACAAATAAATGTAATTTTATTTTTAAAGCAGAAAGAGAAGAAATACCTCAGATTATAAAATGATTTAAACCAAATCATTATTGTTGCTGTCGTTTAAGAGTTGAAAAAATACCATGTTTTACATAATTTTACTTTCATTTATCTAATTGATTATGCTTCAGAGGCAATAAAACCTAACACAATTTCCATACATTCACTAATTCATATCTGGGTGTTTGACCAAAGGGTCTAATGTGTGAACTCACTTAATTCTATTAAGCCACAGCTGCTAGATACATTTGTAGGAATTAAGCAAACATTTCTGTAGGAATGCATGGGTTGAGTATTATCAACGGCCCAAGTTTAGCAGCTTTTGGGCCTTCTCAAATTAATTTAAAAAAACAACTTAATGATCAATAAAAAATCATTTAAAATTAAGACTTTAAGTCAGAAAATCTTACATAAAATAAAGATGATTTACTCTATATTAAAAGAAAACCTAATTCACATGCAGTACATACAACCTGTAAAAATACTCTATTACATATTCCATATTGTCCAAGTACAATTGCAGCAATGAAAACATTAAATAAGTAAAAGGATTGAGTATGGAAAGTACTAAACAGAGAAAATTGCCCCTGTGCAAATTATACTAGCCTATGTATCATTGGATTACTATTACAGAAGCATTAATGTGTATGTGGCACCTATATGTACTTGGTCGTGGTGGAGCTAATTTCAACTTCTTTATACATTATTAGTCTATATGTTATATATGTACAGTACCAGTCAAAAGTTTGGACACACTTTCCCATTCACTTAAATGGGAAAGTGTGTCCAAACCTTTAAATGCATTATATTGTATTTGCTCATCACACGCTTTTTATGTAAAATCTTAATTTGTTAAGTGGCTAGTTGGCTGATCACTGTCAGATAACAAAAATGCAATACTTTCCTCTGAACTGTCAATAAGCAGAAGTACAAAATAGCATGAACATAATCGAGTAAGTATAAGTACATGTACTAATACCACTTCTAAATTTCTTCGGGGAATATTTGAAATGTAAATCACTAGCCTGCTGTACAAATTATGGTTATTTTTATCTCATACACAGCTTAAAATGTATTCCGTAAAAATATTTAGGAGGAAAATAGAGGGAAAAAACAAACAGTAACGTGTGTTCACCACAGTCCGTGTCCTTTCACTCCAGTCCAGTAGGCGGCAGTAATGACTCATATGCTTCGAAATGTCCGCCGCCAAAACGCTCATTTCACAGAAAAAATATTTTTCTTTTCGGAAGAAGATCCCTACAAAGCGGCCCTATTTCTTTTCAGCTAGAAAAAAGTCGAAGAATCCGAAAACCGACGATGTACGCCAGGACAAATACCGGCAGCACACATGGAGACTTTCAAGACAGAAACGGAGTGAATTATGTGACATCGACAGAGTCTTTCGGCCACTGCTCTCAATTGTTCTGGAAAAAGGATCCCAACGACACCGGAGTAAGAAAGCCAGCTGCCACCACCGTTAGCTAGCGAGCCAGCCAACAAATAGCAGCTATATCAAACGGCTAATGGAGCAACATTTTACTAACTAAACACTAGGCAAAGTGCCGTTTTTTTACACGGAGTTGTTAATTGAGTGTCTGGAGTATAGTTTAGCAACGCTGGGTGATCTGAAGCTGCAAGTTATGTCACAGAACAGCTTCGTTAGCTTCCTGCTAACGTACCAATCGTCATGCTGGGCGGTTCATGGCCTAGTTTGATTCTTAGCTAGCGAGCTAAGTGGCTAGTAATTATTCGCTCCTGCATACTGTATCTATTGCATCCCCATAAAGGAGTTGGTGACATTTGACGTGTATACCCAGCTTTATGTCATTGCTGCGTTGTGTAGAGACACAATGGTTAGGAAAATACATGTTAATGTAGCCAAGCATCACCGAGCTAATGCTAACCTCGGACAACACTGGCTGCATCAGCCAAACAGAGCACGGTTAGCGAGCAGCAGAGCCCGTGCAAAACAAGGCAGCGCTGAAAAGCAGCGTTATTCTCTCGGGTAGAGCCGCGTATAAAACGGCGCCTTAACATCTCTGCTGCAACGTCGTGAACCATAAGGGGTTTATTTGAGCAGTTAAAGCAGAGGTATATGCCCGAGGCCTGCAATATTGTTAGCGAACAGCTCAAAGTAAACACGGCCAGGTTGTCCCACAGGAAACGGGAGCGGAAGGCGCCCCGCGGAGGACTTTGAAAGACCTCTTTGTGATGCCAGACTGTACGGTTCATTCATGGTCTCTCAGCCGACAGGTTATCTGCACCGCGCACACAGACAGCCACACATTCATTATATATGTTTAAACATTTAGTTTTACATTTAAATGCGCTTACAGCTAACTTTTATGTCAAGTGTCGCTGTCAGACACTTGGAAGTTAAATCAACATGTGATTACATTGTGTGGACGCGGTTCTTCCTGTTGTCGTTAAGGGAGTTGGCAGCACTTTCCAGGTGTAACTCACCTGGTGTTTCTCCTTTCAGTCACCCCATCACAGGTGGTTTCGCCATTGATTCTGTTGTCGGACACACTGTGGCCAAGAGGGTTCAACAACTTACTTGCTTGTGTTTCTATATTTGCAGTGTGTCTCTATATGCCACTACACTCAGTGGCCACTCTGTTAGTTATACCTTTTATAATGTGATGCAACCCAATACAACAGCTCATGAATGTTGGGTTTTGATTGACGCTGTCAGAGATGTTTATTCAGCTGTGTGTTTCTAATTGAGGGTGTAGTTTGCAGTGGTGTTCTGCATTATATTGAGGTGTTTCTACTGTTTTGCCCACACTTAAAATGATTTCATTTTCTTTTTTGCCCACTTGCATTTGGTTTCAGTCAACGTACTAAACAGACTTGCAGTAGAATGGAGCTGTACAGGTTTGGTTCTTTTCAAAGGTTATTTATGAGTTTCTGTCGTGTTGCAAGTTTATACTAAAGATACTAGATACTAAATGCCCAGTGAAGGGAGCAAAATACATAAAGTGTAGGCATTGTGTTGCCTGGCTACCTTACTGTCAGTGCTGGATTAAATGAATCAAAAACATAACTTTGTGTGTCACATTCAGCAGCACCCTTCAGGTTGGGTCTTAAATATGTTATGTCTGGGTTTGGGTCTCAGTTTCAGGCCCCTGCTCATCTCTAATGTGGGAAGAGTTGCTGTCCGTGGTGCTGAGCTGCTTTCCTTCAAAGCTTCACACTTACAGATCATTTTCACCGGACAGGTCTTCGAAGTATCAGACAGTGCCTTCTTTATGACAAGATATATGATAAGATATTTTATTTATATATATTTAAAAAATGTTGTGTACTGCACAACCTAAACCTACTCACCACCTCTAGTCTTGATAGACTGACGTGTCCCTGTCATTTATGGAACACGGTCTGAAGTCATGCCTCATAGTTTCAGTTGCGTGTTCACTCATCAGTCTCACCAAATGTGTCATGGTCACACAGTGTGTCTTCTGTTAGCAGAAACCTTGGACCACTTTATACTGAAAAGTGTCTATTTTTCTAAATGAGGCAGGACAAAATATCACAAGTTCCACATCTGAAATCAAGTGTTCCCTCCCTACACACATCCATGACATGTGGATATGTAACGCTGTAGTACGCCGTTATAATGTGTTCCTCTCCTCTGTGACAGCCGAGTTCGACCATCAGCTGGTGCGATCAGCTCCCTTCGTCCTCAGCAGCCCTCTCCAGCTCCAGTCTCTCCTCGGCGTCGCTCTCCAGCTCCAGTATCTCCATGGAGTCCCGGGTGCCGCCGCCACCGGCTGCGACGACGGTGCCAGACGACATGGAATCAGACGAGAGGCCGTACGTGTGCGATCTCTGCACCTGCGCCTACAAGCATGCCAGCTCCCTGCTCAACCACAAGCTCACTCACAAGACTGGAGACTTCAGGTTAGACTTTTTATCAAGGATGATTTTCATGCATTCCAGATATTAACTGTTTTCAGTCAATGTCCATAAAGATGCCAACATGTTGTTGACCAAGACACAGAGCTCCTACCACCTCACACAATGTTGATTGCAGTAAGTGGAGGCTTACCCCTGACTTCCACACTGTTTTCATATCCAAAATACAGGTGCGACTTTTGCAGCAAGCCCTACACCAACTACATGTCCCTGCGCAACCATATGCGAATCCACGGTCAGAAGCGCTACATGTGCGACCTGTGCGGGAAGGCCTTCCGTCTGGCCCGGTACCTCCGCAACCACCAGAGGATCCACGATGATGGGCCCAACCGCTTCGACTGTCCCTCCTGCTGCAAGAGCTACAGGACGATGCTGGAGCTGGCCCAGCACCGCTGCACCGCCGCCGCGACTAACCAGGTGGGTCTGCGCCAGGTGGCCGAGGCTCGGGAGGGGGTTTTGTTGGGCTGCATTCATTTAACAATTCTTTGAGTCATTTTACAGCAAAACGTGTGAGCGCTTGCATATTTAACATTTGAATGAAATGTAATGAACTATTTAAATTTACAGTGTTTTGATTTTTGTTACATAAATACTTGATGGTCAAGTTTAATCACAGTTTGTAGCGTTCAGCCACGCGTTAATACACAAAACATTTTTAAAAGGATAAATATTCTGCAGGTCATGATTCAGAATGTTCCGGTGTTTTTTAAAAACACACTGTTCATTCACTGCTATGATAAAGGCTGAAAAACTGTTAACAAATGACTCTTGGTATTAGTCTTTGAGGGATAGCTAATATGACCTGCCGCCAGTATTTTGCCAGCCTCTGTGTCTGGATCTTTTTCACACACACACACACTGTGTGGGTGGAACGAGACACCTGTAGGCTGTCATTAAGGAGAGCAGCTTGCTACATGCAGGCTGATGTGGACAAAACACAGTACAGAACGCATCAGAATCCATTCAAATCTGTCCTCATGCACAGCTCTAATTCTTTCAATTGAAGACAATATGTCTGATGCAAATGAGGAATATCAACAATCAATATCGTCATTATTTTGTCCCCCCCCCCCCCCAATTTGCAATATCAGTCCCCTCTGCTGTTTCCAAGAGCCCGGTGTAGACACAAGTGTGCTACCTGGACTCGCTCACTGTGCAGCACTACATGTCTCCAGGCTTTGAAAAGAGGAGGCGTGTGTTGCTTTAGCCTGCAGAACAGCCTACAGAACCTGCAAGTGTGATGTTACTCCATGTTAGAGAGGTTCTTTTTACCTGTTTGTCCTGATGTGAGCTAATGATGATTCAGAGCAGATGTTACAGTTTAAATCTCTGATAAAATGTGTGCTGCAAATGCTACAGACATTGATTCCCAAGCCCCATTTAAAGAACAAAATAACTTCATGCTATAGGCTTGTTGTTATTAAGCACGATGAGTCTGAAGGAACTTTCTACAATGTAAAAATCCACTATTAATCCCACTAAAGTAACACTGTAACAGACTGTGTGTGTGACGGTGTGATGGGTCTTTGCTGTGGCCGGTATGATGCGCTTTGTTGAACACAGAGGGTGTTTGTTTTCCTCAAGTGTGAAGGATTTCTACAATACATTATCTCTAACTGCAGGTAATCAACATGGTAACCTGCTCACAGGTTATTAATTAATAAACTACAGTTGAGTAATGCTAATAAAGTCCTCTCACTTTACGTGAAGACAAGATTACTTGGTGGTACTTAGAACCCGTCTGATACCGAGATCTAGAGGCTGATACTCGTATCGATATTTGGGAGTTTAGAACAATCTGAGAGGAGGAAACAAAAAACACAATCTGCAGCTTCCATATATATATTTTACTTTTGCATTGTGGGTTCATCTTCGGATGACTTCAGCAACTGTGGTGCAGCGTTTTGTTACCAACTGCAACAACTATTGCTGCGGTGGAATAGTCAACAAAATCATCCTGTGGCTTTTCCTCATCACTTTTCTTTGACCTCGATTTTAAATGTTGCTGCTGCTGCAAGCAATTGTGGGACGGCATTATCTCCTTTGGTGAAGGATGGTTCAGTGTAAAGGAAGCACTGAAGCACCTTTCCTCTGCATTTAGAGAATTCCACCAGCTGGTATCATGGCCGTCACTTGGAGACTTCAAGGTCATTGAGGAACCTTCCTGAGCAAAAAGACCACAAGTGTTTAGAATTTGCTACACCTCTGATTGGCTTTTTCCACATCGCACCAAAGGCAGAGTGGTTGGCATCAGGGTGTTTAGAGCCCTCTGCCATGGCAAAAGCATCTAACGCACTTTTTTCTTTCCTTTTTAAATACTGCATCTCCCAAATATCTGTGAGTGGAGCAGTTTGTCCCCTCGTGCTCCAACAGGAGCTTTATGAATCGATTGAACATTTCACAAGAGGGCTGACATCATTACTGTTTCTGTGACAGGTGTGGTAACACTGAAGGTGCGCCACAGTTGGTCCTGTGTAGGAGAAACGTGTGTGTGTGTGTGTGTGTAAATGTGTGCTTGTAACATGTTGTAGCTCATTGTTCTTGACCCTCTGCCCTCTCTCCAGCTGCAGGAGAGCTTTCTGCCAACCGTCCTGTATTTACGGCATGCTGTGGAGTTAGGGTTAGACCAGGGTTAGGCTAAGTTTAGGGACAGGAGCAGGGTTTAGAGGTTAGAATAAATACATTTCAGTGGATTTTCCTCACAAGTATAGTAATCCAAATGTGTGTGTCTGTGTGTGTGTGCGCACGTGTCTGTGTGTGGGGTTGGTTCATAAGAACCGGTTCAACTGCCCGTCCTGCTTTAAGAGCTACCGAACCATGCTGGACCTGGCCCAGCACCGCTGCAGCGCCGTGGCCAAAAACCAGGTTGGTGTGAGCGTGTGTGCGTGTGTGTGTTGTGTGTGCGTGAGAGAGAGCGAGAGGCAGATTCAGCAGGTTGAACGGTAGCTGTGAGTGAGGGCCAACCTGTACAGGAGGATAAGATGTTACGGTCAGGATCAAAATCCCAGTAACAGGAACCTTTGTGATTGAGCTGCCTCTGATGGAAATGCTTCAAACTGCTTTTATGTGGCATCTTAAGGGAAAATCCTCACGACAAATTCTGACTGCAAATTCCTTCCCTGCTGTGATCTGTTTTACTGCACTTGACTTTAACATTAAAGAGAAGACTCCTGGCTGTCAGAGCAGTTGTCTGACAATTAAACACTCCAGTTTCCCTACAACTTGGGTCTTATTTTTATATTTATGGCCGCCACTATTAAGGCTGGACTATCAAAAGGGCTAAGTGGGCTAAGTAACTACCCCTCAAGAACCCTCAACAACTCAATATGTAATCTTGATGCCCCAACTTAAAGAAGGGCCCAGTTCCCATCTAGTGGTTTATCATTTTACCATATGGTGCGTTTTAAAAAAACAAAAACAAACTCATTGCTAAGACATACAAATTGCACAAAGACAGGGAGAAATGGGCGGTGTCATGAGGGGCCCATAGATAATTTTTGCCCCAGGGCCTCTTAGTGGGTTATTCCAGACATGACCAGTAAAAGTCTACAGGTCATCACTGGGTTTTGAACACATCCAGTTTATGAAATGGAATGATTTTGGAAGTGAAAATAAAGGACAGGCTATTAAAACAATAATGTTGTGCTCATTCTGTACATTGAAAGAGTTATCAGTTGTGTGATCCATTCAAATCTGTCCTCATGCACAGCTCTACTTCTTTCAATTGAAGACAATATGCTCTGATGCAAATTAGGAATATACATATATACACACATACATCCTGCTGTTTCCAAGAGCCCGGTGTAGACACAAGTGTGCTATCTGGACTCGCTCACTGTGCAGCACTACATGTCTCCAGGCTTTTAAAAGAGAAGGCGTGTGTTGCTTTAGCCTGCAGAACAGCCTACAGAACCTGTGCTATGCGAGTGGCAGCACACAAGCCTATATAGTGTCAGCGTTTTAAACTCAAATGTTCAGCTTAATACCAGACTGCTCTGCTCCTGCAGCCGTGTGCTCAGCCTCAGTTAAACACATTAAGCCGTTAGTTTCAAAATATACAGCCTTTTTAATACAAAAAGTCCTTTACATGTTACCCAAATTGTCTTTTTAATAGGCTGCTGCATTGTAAATGTGCTTCCTACTTCAACTTCAGTATTCCATTGTGAGTGCAGCTGACGATAACTTGACTTTGTTTCCACTTCCTATATAACTGGTAAACCAGATCTGTTACAAACCTGTCAACATTTTACAGATCCCATTGTCTTAGCAGGGAATGTGGTCAGTAAAATGTACCCTATACAGACAACGGTCAGACATGCAAAGATAAGACCGAGGTGGTAAAACATCAGGCTTCATGTTAGAGGAACGATGAGGCAACATGAAATCTCACAGGTCTACTGTAGCTCCAACTCTTCAGGACAGAGGTCAGGGAGAAGGTTAGGTTTAACATTACTGTCAGCCAGAATACTGTAGTCCCCAGGGTTGGAGGCAAGTATGTTCTATAGATCATGGTTACAGAAGAAGCCATGAGCTGTGTCTTAATTCGTGTTCTTCCATGCTAACACTTGCTACGTGCGGACGTGCGTTAATACTGACACTTGTGGCAAAATGCTGATGCCCTCTTTCCACCAGATGAGCTGCGTTCAGGATTCTGTCGAGAGAACCAGCCTGTGTTTCCACCACGTTTGAGCAGAACCGTTGTAATCAAGGATGCGTCATCAACGGAGGCCATTGCACAATGCACAACGGGAACAAATGCTTGTAGCAAGATGGTGGATTGCGTTCTCAGGAGATGACCAAATCGACATCAAGCATTGGGTTTAGCCACTGCATGCCCCCCCCCCCCTCCAACTTTTTGGGTTCCGAACCAAACCAATTTATTTTTAGTTGAAATGTTCCAAGCCGTTCAAAATTGGGAACCGTCGGAATCTGTACTTTGTTGGTGGAAAAGGTGTGTCTGAGTACCCAGGTGGTGTACTCATAACGGTCGGTGAACACCGCACTAACAGTAAAAGCACTTTCATTTATAATAAAACTGAATTGAATTCAAGTGGGCAAACAAGCCAGCTGACAATCGCGGTCAAATGTTGGCGACAATGCTCCACCTGGTTGCAGTTCCTGGTCAAATGTTGCAATCGTCATATCCAGTTCCATTGGAGACCATGCCACCCTGTCAAAGTTCACGCACTACGCAGGTACACAGTGTACTACATGGACGTGTACTAACACAAGTATCCGAAATGAGACACAGCGATGGCTTCACGTTAATGTTGGAGATGAGGTTTAGTAGGATGAATGATTGCTTTAGGGAGTGTCTCTTGTTTGTTTGTTTGTGTGTGTGTGTGTGTGTGTGTGTGTGTGTGTACAACTTGACCACTCCATCCCCTCATTCAAAGAGAGAGGGTAGCGAAAGGCAACGAGTGTAACAACTCGAGAATTGAAAAACTCTGAACGGCACAATAAAGTTGAAGAACCTGGTTCAGTGTGGAAAACAAGAGTCCATCACATTCATCTGTCACCTCTCCGCTGTAAATCTTTTCTCACTCTTGTCACTAACTGTGCATCACTGGCATGCATGTGGCACAAACTACCAGCACGAAGACTGAGATGATTGACAAAATCCCTCTTCCTCCTGTCTTTCTCTGTCCACCTCCTGCTCTCCTCCCTCCTCCCATCTAGTCTGGCGGTCGTCGTTCCAATTTCGGCAACACTGCTCGCCGCCAGCAGCAGCAACAGCAGAACAGCGCTAACTCCATGATGCAACCGCAGCATGGAGGACACGGCCAGCAGGAGCCTCTGCCATCCCACTGCGTCTCCCCAATGTCCCAGGGAGGGCCGGGCGGCGTGAGCAGCCAGTCTGTGCCTGACCCCCACCAGGTAAAGAGGAGAAATCGGGGGGGGGGGGGCTTTGTTGCGGTTAGAACTGTTTTTTGAGCTTGTGTCTGTTCCAGCAGGGCCGTCCCAGCTCGGTATCCTCCCAGAGCAGCCAGCAGAGCATGAGGAGCTCGTCCTCCAACAAACACGTGTCCTCCTCCAGCGCCACCCCATCCTCCTCCTACTCCCTGCTCCAGCCCCTGGTGCCTGAGGTAAAGGAGATGAGCTCGGGATACACTAGGCTGAGCGCCAACCCCATGGTAGGAGAGAGAACCGCCACACCGCCGTCCGCTGTCTGCTGGCTAGCTGCCTTAGCCGCCTTCTCCCCGCCTGGCTACTAACATCAGGACAGAGGGACTAATATTTGAATGCTTTGTGTCCACCAGCAGTCTCTGCTCACAGCTCATGTCTTTGCTCTTGACTGTGGATAGTAGTGCTTTTTATTTATAAAAAAAAAAAAAGTTTAATGTCTGAATATCCACAACAGGTCTGAGTGCTGCTGTCTATAGAGATGCCTGGTGGATACGGCCTTAACTCTCTTCTTAAATCTTTTGGATTTCAGTCTGCTGTTTTCATTTGAAATTTCCCTGAGGCACTGATATCACAACATCATAGAAACATATTTAGTAAGTTAAAATGTCATGTGTTTGTAATCCCTTAAATGGACCTCTCAGCACATCACATCAGTGTGTAAAGATCACAGGCTGTTAGATCTGGTTGTCTAAACCTTGCTGTGTATGTTTCCATGGTAACAGTCAGTGACACCTGCTGACCAGTGGCACCACATGATAAAAACATGGCTCATTTGTGGTTGCTGGTTAGCAGACGAGTCTTGCCATATTAAGCCACAGCAGCTGTGCTCTGCTGCAGGTCACTTTGTTAGCATTAGTAGCATTATGAGCCTCCTGATGGTGACGCCCATTAGATCCAACAGGAATGATTATCAGTACCGTTGAGGATAACAATGCTCTCAGTGGCCAGCGAAGTAAAGCAGCAGACTACAGTCCAGTGGATGGGGGCGTTCTCTAACCTGGGCTCTGAACTGTGGACCCTGTCTGGCGGTAGGACACTACTAACTTGGGGCTGTGCTGCTGACTCAGTCCTGCCTTTCCCACCTGGACACTAATCATCCACTGAGCTCTGTGTTGCACGTGTTGATGTTGTAGTTGGGGCTGCACATTTATCCTATTTAATGCTGAAACTGTTTATTTCTAATGCTTTCTCTGATTAAACCGTCAACATGCAGCAGGTTTAATGTAACGTTGGAGTACGCAGGTCCAAAAAGTCTGAGGTGATATTCAGTCATCTCAGAGGTCTCGTGTGTCATCTTATATTAATAATCCCAAAGTTGCGCAATATGTATGGGTTTCTTAAGTTTTTTTTTTTTTTTTTTTTTAACCAGAGAAATAAGTGAAATAAATAAAATATTGTAACAATGTCTTAAACACAAGCATGTGTGTGGAAGTTGGTCTCGACCTGCTCCATGCGATAGAGTTCCCTGAGATAACTTTAGGATATGGCGCTATATAAATAAAATTGAACTTAATTGAATTAAAAAGAGCTGAAGAGAAGGACACCAAATACACAATAAAATCCTAATTGTTTCCGACGCATGCCTTGCTGCCACTACATGTGGACTACATACAGCAGTGTCTACGTCAGTCTTAGAGATCTTCAAGGAAAATAACTATGATTAAATGATGAAATCAAATGAATATTATCACAACACATGAATCCTACTCGCATGAATTTGACTTTATAGTGTGAGTTTGAACACCTCGGTTAATACTGTAACATCGATGAGCACGTTCTGTCCACTGGAGGGCGTTCCAACATTAAACATCTGGAAGTACCAACAGGTGATTTCTTGCTACGGTTTTTGCACAAAATGAATAATTACCAGGTATTTCTGATGGTGAGATTGTGATTCAGAAAAATAGTTTGTCAGATGCAACAAAAACACAGGCCAAGATTCACTGTTAGCCAGCACTTTTTTTATTTGGACTTTTGGATTTATATTTGACCCTGTAGGACATGAAAACAGATGTGTGCAGCCCTGCTCTCCGTGTTCTGACTCTAACTACACTTCACCTTCTTTGTAGCTGTGTGCATTGTTGCCTGTGGTTTTGTGTCCCAGCTGCCTGCTGTGCAGTGTGACATCTGAACGTCATCAGAGCATCCAGAGTCGCTTCTTTCTCCCAATCTGTCTTCTTTTTTTCCGAACTGTACCTTTTTATTCCTCCTCTGACACTCTCCCCTTTTTCTCTTCCCACAGCCGAAGCACCAGGACACTTTCTCTCTGGCCCCCCAGCGGCCCCTCACCACCATCAACCCCATCGGCCACTCCCTCCATCCGAACGGAGCGCCCACGCTCAAGCCTTCCCCCGTGCCCCGCACCATCCAGGCCATGCCCTGGGAGCAGCGCTCCCTCTACAATCAATGAGACCCCCAGGAACTAGCTGCCCCCCCCCCCCCCTTAACGTCATGTCTATCACCGCCCCCACACAACCTCCTCCCCACCCCTTTTGGACCCAGCATCAAGGAGGGAGGATTTGGGACACCCCTCCGCCGCCTCAGTCCTTCTTTGGAACGTTGTGTTTGGGAACGGGGAAGGGCACCATTGAGAACTAGTTGAGATTGATTACTGAGTAGTTAGGTTTAAAAAAATGTGTTGCCTTGATCCTCATGTATGATCTATGCCATGTACTGGATATAAGTTAAAATGTCTGTCCCCTACTCTCTCCTCACTAAGAATTTATCTCCCCATCCTCCCCTCCCACTCTACTTATGAAAATATCTATCCTTCCCATTATGAATAGTGTCTCTCCCCACCCCACTTTTCCATATGTTAAATGAAACGAAAGGCTATTTTTATCAAGAGTGTGTTCCAAACCAGGGCGCCAAGTTGTCAAAGTAAATGTGACAAAATTCTCCCTTCAGTCTATGTTTTTGAACATAAAACCCAACTTTTTTTTTTGTCAAATGACACTTCTGGAAAGGAGAAGGGGAAACCGTTTTTTTTGTTTTGTTTTTTAAACAGTACCCCTTCAACGTGCTCCAGAATGAAGACTGTGTATATTGTGCGTTAGGAGGTGTCATGACTGTTTCAGAAAGCTGTTGCCGTTCTGACGTTGCAGCACCCTCGCCTCTCACCGGCGAGGACCGTGACAGAAACAACCCAGCTGACAAAACACTTGGACATGTCTGTGCCAGTTAGACCTCTCTGTGTTGTGATACTGGAGCCCTGCTGTTGGAAAGGACCTCGGTGTTCCCCAGCCACAACCCACCGACGAGGACCGTTACCTTCTCTTTAACACACAACTGAAAGCTCACCTTTTTTTCTAAACTTGCATCTGACCGGTTGGTTGGCTCGTTGTTGTTGTAGATTTAATCTGTTGGCTGGGAATCCAATCTAGAAGATATCAGTACAAGTCTCCATCCCCTTTGTTCCAACCTGACTGTTAACATGTTCGTTCCTTTCACGTTAAAGCACTTTAAGACAAGTGTTGTACAATTATTACTGTCTCTCCCGCCCGCCCCCCCTCTACCTAGAGCTGTATCGGCTGTGAAGATGTAACATTGCCTTACATCAACCCCTCATCACAACTCACTCACACCGTCACCAGTGACTTAGCAGCAGGACCGGGCCAGGTTTGAGCCCATCACGTGGCTGCATCAGGAAGCTACAGTGGCCAAAATACAGTGTCTGCAGCTCTTGACACAGTAGGTCTGCAAACCCCCCCCACCACCACCACCACCCACACCACGGCGCCCACACCCCCCCGGGTTGCGTTTGCTGTACAAAACAGCAAGGCTGGGGCTCACTGCACCCCGGTGGGATTTAGTTAACG
>JAVQJL010013080.1:0-23160 GCA_036024295.1 Nannoperca obscura
GTCCTGTTCACCGCTTGGAAGGCCAGTACCAGGGTCTTGAATCTGATCCGAGCCGCGATGGGTAGCCAGTGAAGGGAGATGAAGAGAGGGGTGACGTGGGTGAACCTCGGTGCGTTGAAGATCAGACGTGCTGCTGCATTCTGGATCTTCTGGACTTAGATAACACGGTACAATGTACACAAGCCCTGGCAAAGTACCCGGATGTCAACATTCAGTGCTCGACAGTTTCTGTATGTTTTCCTTTCCCCCGACATCCCATCAGGATCAGTCAGTCAGTCGTGTATCTATTTTTGTCAACAAAACAAGCGCTATTAAAAATGTAAAAAGGGACAATTCAACATTTTGGAAAGCGTGCTCGTTTCCAGAATCAAAAGAGAACTGAGTTTTTCCGAGGTATACTTTTCCCACTTTGTGTTGGCGCTAAGCTAGCAGTCCCCCCTGCTTCCAGTTACCGTGCTAAGCTAGCAGTCCCCCCTGCTTCCAGTCACCGTGCTAAGCTTAGCTACACCGGACCCGTCTCTGGACTGGACGCACAGAGAAGAAACGGATATTGATCTACTGTGATTCGGGCTTTGAGGGCACAGACTTTACTGTACTAACACCACGTCTAAAGACTTGTCCTTTAACCGCTCAAACTCACTTCCAGCTGTTTCTCCCTCCCTGCACGAGCGACTTCTGGGGTGCGTTTGATTTCCTGTATCTGCCTGGTAACACAAACGACACGACAACATCGCCTGCATTCGTGAGTTTTATCCAAAATGTCAGCACAGTGAGATGGAAACCTTGTATCTCCAGTTTTCACTGTAGCTTAAAAAAGGACTTTGTGTCTCAGCTTATTAAAGCCTTTAAAATCCACCTTGTAAACATCAAGTTGAGCAGTGCCATCGAGATCAATCCAAACCATGAAAGAGCTGCTATTTGTAGCTCCTGATACACTCACAGGAATCATTTGACAGGAATGACTCGTTCAATGCATTCACTTTCCTGACTACAGCAGAGGCGTCATGCAGAAAACTGTACTTGCAGATGTGTTTTCAAACCCTTCGGTGCTCATGGGAGTTTGCACAGATTCTGCCTGGCTACAGGAGGAAGTGCTTTGAGAAAGCTCTGGCCCAATCAGACGCCCGGGTTCTGGTCAGCTGGCTGAGGGCTCATCGCTTTGGCCCAATCGCGCGGCAGGGTTGGTGGTCAGGTGACAGCTCAGACCGGCTCACAGTGTTTTGAAGCAGATGAAAACAAAAGCTAATGAGGCTGTCAGTCGTCCCCGCCAGCTGCCTCGCTGCGTGCACGGCTGAAAGAAGCTACACAGCTCCGAGGAAGAAAAGCAGGGTTTAGTATCGCTACGGCAACAAGTGTGTGTGTGTGTGTGTGTGTGTGTGTGTGTGCGTGTGTGTGCAGAAGAGAAAGAGGTAGACAATGAAAGAAAGAGAGGATAACAAGTAGAGAACAGATGAAAAGAAAGCTCAGATTTCTATAAACATTTCATAGAGGAGGAAATCATTTCACGACCTCGGTGTGAAACACAAGCCTGGTCTTTTTAGGCTCATAAGAATCATAATAAAGGAATACACTACTGTTAACTTCTAGTGTTTTTAAACCACTAACGTTAAGATACTCGGCTTCTGATTGGGTCAAAGTTCCCACCCATTAACATCCGGTGTGTCCTGGAAATGTCAAAGTCTGTTGTTTTACTACAAAGTAATATAGTGTAATACATGAAAACAAAAAACTAACATCAAACTTGACTCGTGTCAAAATGGCAGAAATAAACAGAACATTCTCCATCATTTGGCTTTATGATGTGAGCTTCTCTGTCTCTGTGTTCAGGCCAAAGTCCGACAATTAGATCATGAACTGATGAGTCGATCAACAGAGAAGTAGACAAACACTTCTTCTTTCAGCTTCTCAAATGTCAGATTTGAATAATCAACAGATGAAGTGATGAGACTCGTTTCTAGTTGCAGCCCTGTCTGAAATAACCTTTCCGCTGCTCCTGGGGTCATTGTGGCCGTCGTGCACGCTCGACAGGGTCACTGTAGGTGTGGGATAAGACTGGTGCCTCCGATAGATACTGGATCACTCACCAGACATCTGGATGATGACAAAGATGTCTGCTCTCCATCCAAAGTCCCAAACCTTGATAAGAACAGTTTTCACTTGGCTTGATTGCACATAATTAAATGTCGCTGCCACCGAACGACCTGTTTTTCACCTCAGATCTACCCACATTCTGATCTTGGTGGATTGCTGGAAGAAATTTGGCAACACTTCAAGAACAGCTCCCCTGTTGGGGATTTTTCTTCTTCTTTTCTTTTCAGATTGAAAGTTAAAGCAAATCCAAATGAGTGGTGCAGGGTTATCACAAGCTTACTGACGACACACCCTTCGTTCTGAAAAAGAAGAAAAGGTTTTCGTAGCTTTGAGCTAAAAAGACAAACTTCTCCTTCAGTTGGGAAATCTGCTCTCCAAGACCTCTCTTAAGCTTGTACCGAGGACAAACAGCCCCCCCACACCTCCCAAAAAGCAGCTTTGTTTTCTTGCTCCAGATGGCCACCCATACAGTTTACCCCCCCCCCCCAAAGAAACACTCACATACACACTCCACCATGTTCACCCTTTTAAACCACAGAAGCTCAGACATTAAGAGCCTCGGCCAGACGCTGTGAGTTAGCTGGCGTGTGTGTGTGTGTGTGTGTGTGTGTGTGTGTGTCTCAAAGGGGAGGGGCTTTAATGAGCCAACAGGGGGGACCACTGGTGTTGTGCCTTTATCTGGCGGGCAGTTAGTCCACTTCTTATTCAGAGGTGCAAGTCCAGGATTTAGCCCGATTCACTGGAGGAAGGCCTGGCCAAAACTTTTTTTTTGCCAACTGGAAAATAAATAATTTTTCTCCAAAATAAATCCATAATCTGGTCAGGAAAGGTGACTGAGTTCTGTTAGCTCCAGGCGCAGGCCTGCAGTGGTGTCGCACCAGAAAACATTAATAAACACCACAGTGAATATCCAACTCCTGATATTAGAGGCTTTCAGCTGCCAGTTCACAGTAGTCCACAAAAGGACTACTGTCCTTTTGTGACACACGTTTACTGGAGTTAGCATGTAGACATGAGCATGTAAAGCCCCACCACCACCCCGGCGCTCCGAGCCTGTGGCGCCCAAGCGGCGGCCATTATGGCTCTTAACAGAGAGGCTTTCACTGGGTTTTATCTTGCAGGAGCAGGTCGCAGATAACAGAATGAAGGGGCCGTTGTACACGATGCTAGCTAGCGCGGTGGAAAAATCAATATGGGTGAAGTCCCGAGAAGAAAGAGAGGGAGAGGCATGAAACCCATCTGGAAGCACTGGACACACGTGACTGATGGTCTGACCTTGGGAGAGAGTGAGAGAGTGAGTGAGTGAATGAGTGTGTGTGTGTGTGTGTACTCATGACTCATGACCATTTAGCTGAGCTCAAATCCAAGGATGAGAGGAAACAGAGAGACTCACTCATCAAGATAAATGCTAATAATCTGAAAAGGATTTGTTTGGCATTGCTTCAGCTCGGGCTTCTCTATTCCTACAACAACAAAATACATACGCAATCGTCTTACATGTTGTGACATCGCTATTAGAAATCACTGCTCGTCTCCATCTGAAGAAAATGACTAAATGTTTCAATTTGCAAACATATTTCTTAACTGTGACTGTGGAAAGTCTTACTGCACTCTTATTGTGTCACTAAATTCCACTAGTTCCCACTTTATTACTTTGGTGTGCAGCTTTAACTGGAAGACTTACTGATCGAAGTGCAAGTGCCTCCAGATGACAAACAGCGAGCCACGTTAAAACGGTATTATATTATCACCATAGTTCAAATGTTATGCTAACCAGAGGAGCCAGAGGATGAGCTTGTGATGAAACGATGATAGTCAGTTCAGGATTTCCCTCTTTAAAAAGATGTTATTAACATAGATATGAATGGAACAATTTAATGAATAAAATCACTTTCACTTGTGATCCAGAAAAGCATAATTTTACTGCGATGACAGGAAATAAACTCAAATAAATGAATCCTAATGACTTTGGATGGATGCATTGATGTATTGTGGTTCGGGGCGATGATGACCCTACCACACGGGCATCTTCCAACGTGACCGAGTCATACAAGCAACAATGTCAACTTGATCTAATGACAATCATCCGGAATAACAAAGTCTCCTGATACTTGTTGAAAATGTTCATCAAAGTATATTTGCTCTTTTTCTATATTTTGCTGGATGATCCATTTTCCTGAAGCTGCTCCTCCATCTGGACTTGTAGTTTTGGCCACATGGACGTTGAGTATTTAAAGGTTGTGTCTCGTCAGCAGTTTCTGAAAGAGGATTGATTTACCATACAGGAACTACCGAGCAAACACTCTGTTCTCTAGCGCCTAAAGAAATGATTAAATCATAGAAACTTCCTGCTGTCCCAACACTGCACAGTGCTTACATGTGACGCTGAAATTAAAAGGCTCAACCTTGAAAACCTACATTTACGTGTCCGTCGGCACGTCTGCTCGTCAGCCGAGGACAGCAGAGCGAACACAAAGGGACGTCTGTCCGTAACAGGAGCATGATTAACCTAATAAACGACAAATCTGCATCTTCACACAGAGAAACCACCTCCGCTTCCAAGTCACATGTCAGACGTTCAGACACATTATCCGTACAGACGTACACTAAATCCACTGGGTGGGAATCTAAACTAAAGTAAACTAAACTATCTGGAGTCGGGAAAAGCAGTCTTGGAATATTTTTGTTGTTTTTATCTGCATATGTAAAAAGAGACAAAGAGGAGCAAGAAAAAGCAAAAATAGACAAAGATAAGGAAGAGGAAGTAAAAAGAAGAGATTGAATCACTCGACGGGCAGTTTGGAATATCCCAATGAACTTTAAAGATTAAAACCGATGATACCATGATTAGTTTGCCTACTTTTAAATATTGTGGTCTGATTGAGAAATAAAAACTCGCCTGTTCCTTTGAGAAAAGTTACGAGCTACATCTGACACAACAGACAGGGAGACACAGTTCATTCTCCCTCTCGGTCTCTTCAGAATCACTGCCTCGCCGCTACATCAACAAGCCATCTGTTTGCACTGTGTCTGCATGCAACCAATCCACGGCTCCACCCAACACCACATTAACACGTACTGTAGCTGCGTTATGTAACGAGGCCTCCAGGAGCCAAAAGCAAAACAATGAAAAGGGGTCATTTGTTAATTTTGATGAGTTATTGCAGAAGTGTCAGTGGGACAAATGCACTGATGCCGCTTCGATTTCAGACATTTAGCCGAGCCTGAGAAGCTTCTACGTCAACTTTATAATCAGTTCCAGCACATGCTCCACTGAACTCAACATCTCCAGGGTCTTTTTTCAGAATCCCACTGGACACTGTCAAAAATAAAGCTAAAAAAGAGATTTATTTTTTTATTTTCTATTGATGATTTAAAGTGAAAAAGAAAATCAGGCTCGAGCTGCAACTACATTTGTTTTTCAGTATTGATTCATGTGTTTTTGTTGTTTATTTGATCTATAAAATGGCAGAAAATGGTGTAAAATGCACATCACAATTTCATGAAGGGGACCAGCAGTCCAAACACCCAAAATATATTCAAATTTACAAAAACATTAATAGAGAAAAGCTGAAATCCTCACATTTGAGATGCTGGAATCAGTGAATCTTTACATTGTGCTTGAAATCATACAGACCATGAATACAAAACAGCCAATTCTGATAATAAAATATAAAAAGTGTCAACAAACTGGAGCTGCACCATCATCTGAATATATTTATATATTATGTATATGATGCTAATTTAAGCTTCTTGTTATATGATGTGACTACAACAGATAGCCAACAGATAGGGTGACCACCTTCAAATAATGAAGTCCAAGTCATAACAGTAGATTTATTTAAAAAAAAGGGTATAATATTACTTTAAGGAATTAACAAATTGTACATTTCCTCATCACTGTCAGACACAAGGGTCCAAATCGTAGCTAAAGACAAAAATCTGAGCAATTAAATAAAAAATAATAATAAAAGAAGTAAGAGCTGAATAAGTGGGAAGACTCAAAGAGTAGCTAGTAAATTATATACACACACACATTATTCCCTCCTCTTCCTCTCAGCGTGTGCCATCTCATGCTGAGGGATTACAGCTGCCATCAAACCCCCCGCCTCAAACTCCTCCTCATCCCAGAGTCACATGACCAGGGTCGAGGAGGAGGAGGAGGGGGAGGGGGAGGGATGCTCGGGAGCGACCGACCTTCCTCTGCTGCTCCCCCCCCCCCCACCCCTCTTTCTCCCACTTGAATCCATCCCTCATTTCCCTCCACGGTTAAACCCAACACCTCTCCCTCCTTCTCCTCTCTTGGATGCAGCCCGACTCTTGCATTCCACACTGAGGATGGGTTCCGAGTAGCCGGAGGAGAGGAGGAATAGCTTTTTCCATCTTTAAGTAACTTATAAAGCAAAAGTGTACAATATTCTCTGGTTCCAGCTTCCTGAATGAAGAGAAAGATGTTTTTCTGTGTTTCGTTTGATTTTAAATGAAATGTCTGTGGATTCATGACGATGTGAAGATGTATTGATGCGGCAACTCGGGGGGTTTTCTTTTACACTGTATAGACTAAATGATTAAAGCAGTTAATAAAAGAGAGGGTGGTTAAAGTGTGTTTTCTATAAGCACATTCCCTGCCAGAGGAAGAGGTTCAGTCTGTCTCTCGTGTTTTTATGGCAAAAAATAAATAAAAAGAACAATTGACAGCAATAAATGTCATCTGTGACAGAAATGTGTCAAAAAGCAAACACAGAAATCCTGCAGCTGATGTGTGACTGTATCCAGAGACTCTGCATCAGTCCACACAGCGAGCAGCAGAGAACGTGACCCAGATACTGTCTGAGGCTCGCCGTCTTATTTTTAGCTTAACTGCATGTAGCAGGCAGAGCTGGTCACCGCTAACACACTCATTAACAGCAGTACGAAGAATGTCACCTCTGTGTCAAATAAAAAAAAATCTATTTATAACTCCTCTGATAGCCACTTGTGTTTCCATTTAATGTAACAGCAGGGTATAAACTCTGCTGCAGTATTCTTAACATATAGGGCAGTGCTCGCCGTCAACCAGCCAGAACTGGAGATACATTTCAGAAAACTGAAACTTGTTATAAATCAAGACTAATAAAAGGGATTAATAACGATCCAATCAAGATAAGCTCCATGTCTATGATTGGGTATTTGTACTTGTCTAGAAATGAATCCTCTAAATGCTAAAAAACTAAACTTCTTCATGATTTCAGATACATATTAATGTAAATATCTTTAAAAAGCAGTGGGCACTATGAGGTCACGTTGTGGGAAACACTTACACCATCAGAGAAACCAGTTCGAAGCTCAACATTGATCAAATTTACAATGTTTCCAACTTCTAGCTCTAAAACAGAGGTCAGAAAGTCACTTTTGGGTTGTGGGGTCTTGGGTGCGCTTGTGTTTAACCTTCACACAGACATTCACTATTTGTTCGCCACCATTGAAAACAATGATAAGGTTCAGGAAACACACAACGCTGCACCACTTCTACATCATAAACCGTGACAAAGTCAAGTTCCCGTAGCTGCTATCAGCGTCGGAGCTTCCACTTCTTCTGTTTGGAAAGGTCAGAGTAGATAACAGCAGCTGTAAAGAAAACGTTCCCGGGTTCAGACGCAGCTTTACTGCTGCTGGTCGTACTTCACTTCCTGTGCTGTGAAAGGTCACGGCAAACACGACTAACATTCCAGTTTGAATAGCCGGAAGGTCGGTGAGCCAGCTTTGCGTGAGTCTATTCCTCCTGACAGCTTTGTAGTTCCACCACTTTACAGAGCGCTACAGCTCGGCCTATAAATAGCTCCTCGTACAACTGGAATAAGTAGAAAAACAATACACATTTAAGGAGGTGTGTAATACTGTACGCTTCTGATGATGGATTTGGTTTTCTGGTATATTTTTAAGTTAAAGCAGTTGATAGACAATGACCCGGGGTGATATCTTTAAATCTATTCATTCGTTTAAACTCTAAATGTCCAGAATTACCCTGGAGAGTGTCTCCTGATGCTGAAACGAGTAGTTGATTAAAATTTAAGTCATTGATCAAGTAACAATGACAATATTTCATTTTTTCCTGCGATTGTGAGTTTCTGCAGTTTTTCCTGCTTTATATCATTATACATTTAATATTTGGGGGTTTGGGACTCTTGGTCAGACAAAACAAGCGACAAGACACTTTGGAAAATTGTTGTTGGTTTTTTCACTATTCTTTTGGCCTTTTCGTATATAATGTTTCAAATTAAAACTGAGAAAGTACTCCAGTAATAAAATCATTAGTTGCATCCTTTTTTTTTGACCAGTGAGGGATATTCAAACTCAAGATTTAACATGTTTCAGTGTTTGTAGTTCTTGTAAAAGCCAGAATGATCCAGAACCCAGGACAGATAACTGCTTTATTAAAACACAATTTATTAGTGAAATGAGCAAAAAAAAAAAATCTGATTTCAATGTACAATTTTTTTTTTATCTATAACCACCAGGGCTAATTGGTATATATCCAGTCTTTAATACAAGGCCAGTGTTGTCCTGATGAACCTGATTTGTGGACTGTAAACATGCACAAGTCAATGAACTCCTGAAACCATCACCAGCTGGGTGCACGTCTTCAGCTCCAGATGTGGACTCACACAGGAGGATAAAGTGAGGCAGAACCCCCCCAGCGCGGCACTTAGACACGCGTGCATGTGACAGATTCGTCACGCATTCAGTGAAATGCTCCGGGGGGGCCTCGCAGTGACGGTGCTCTGCCCTGCTGACGGCTGGCTGCTGCTGGAGAGCCACGCCCAGCTCCTTTATCAGCAACAGGAAACCAAACAAGCATCTTTCCTGCGATAACGCCAAGAGAACATGTTCTATCTGTGCATCAGTTACACTTTAGTTCCCGTTTCCAGCTTCATTAATGTGGGGAGTGTCCGTTAGTATCATTGGAAACTGAATACTTTTGCAATTTGACAAGAAGCTCTGGATTTCTTTATTAAATCAATAATGCAAATAATCATTAGCTGTAACAAACAACCTACAGAAAGGATGAACAGCTTCCTGCCTGCAGCTCGTACACAGTGTTTTAATCAGATCGAAAAGTCGTTATCACGTCACACCTACTCTTACTTCTCGACAAAAACAAGAAGTAAGATGGAGGACACTGATGCCGGTTTACATCCTCCGGTCTGAAATGTAAACACACGTAGGATTTGCTTTAAAGAGAAGGCCTCAGCGGACACGCAGCCGTCACCTGCAGCGCAGCATATCCCACACTGGAGTTTCCCTTGTGAAAGGAAAAACAGGAAGGCCCAGAGAAATCCTCACGTACCGCCGAAATGATAGGTTAGGAAAGTAAATTCTAATAACATGTCAGTGCATCAGAGACACTGCCCAACTGTTTGATTGCGATCTGATTGTTTTGCACATTTTATCTCCATTTCTTTCAAATTAATTTTGTCTTGTTTCTTTCATTATTTTCACATGAAGACACACATTTCATTTTCTAATATTGTATGATAGCATGGTACACTGAGAAAAGATCATATTAAGAGTTAGGGTGGAAAAATAAACTATCAACAATGTTTGTGATCAATTCATTATTTGAGTAATGTTCCATTACCTACAGTTCCAGCTTCCCACATGTGAGGATTTAGTGCTTTTCTGTTTTATATCATTGTAATTTGATATTTTGGGGGGTTCTGACAAATCAAGCAACGTCAAGCTGAACACTTGGATCCTGACGAAGACTTTTTCCACTATTTAAGAATATTTTACAGGTTAAATGTTGAATCTAATAACCCCCAAAATAATTGCTAATGGAAAGAATCTTTGTGCATGTCTGGAGCCATTGAGCAGGATTCTAGTCTCATGTTGTCATTTCTAAACCGCTGAGACACTTCATGCCGACACGGGACCGAGTGGCGGGAACAGAGCTGTGGTCTTCTAACCTGGCTTTTACAGCAAAGCCACCAACTTCTCCTCAAAGCACTGATGACTTCCGCCGTTTCACTACTTCCTCACGAAAGCCTCCACTCGCTCTCTGCAGGCGCCCACGTCGAGAGGGGTAACAAACTCCCGACGCCTGATGCGTTCGCTCATCTCGGACATCGTTGCAAAGGCATGCCTGAAAGAGTTACAGCTGCGGTTTGAAGGAGAGGCGCTCGGTGGGTATAAAACTGAGCAAGTCATAAATGGGTTAAACCATTTCCTCAGAGAGGGGGATTTCCCAGCCCCACATGCTGAGTGCGGTCTTACCCCAGAGTTTGAAAAATTCCTTCAGCTCTGATTGGATTTTTCCTCCACCTCCCACTGTTTAATGGAAACACAAACACTGCAGCATCTGATTGTTTTGCTTGCTGTCAGTGAAGTTTAGGTTATTCTAATCTTATTCCCGTCACACCGGCAGCTCATGTTTTGTTCTTGAGGAATGTCCTCAATTAACTGACTTTGTTTTTAATTTGGGCTTTGACGTAAAAAACAAAAAGACAATTTCCCACATTGTAGACAACATAACGCTTTTCATAGGGGATAAAAATTCCACCAATGAGATTCATGCTGCCTTCAACTCCAACCTGTGAGTTGCTAGGCAACCGCAACATGGACGCCAAAGGACTCGTTGTTGTTCTCTTGACATTCTTCGCTTCTTTCCAAGAAATGATGACCTACTTTCTATTTATTTCAACATTTTCCTTCGTCACAACTGGTGAACTCGGAGCTTCCCAAAACATTTCCGTTCACGTGGACTCTTCTCATAAACACGACCCCATTTGAAGACATCAACATACACATAAAGATAAATTCCAGATGTCCCCAGGTGCATTTTCTGGAAATACGTGTTACTATCAAGTCAGAATGAGGCTGATCGCCGCACTAGCACCAAGAAACGTGCGTGGAAAACACACGGACAGATGTTAACGCTTAAAAGTTCAAATGCCTTGATTTTTTTCATGGTGGGGATTTTTTACAGTGTAGAACACCAGCCTGATGTCTTCTATGTTTAAAGGTTTAATGTGCACTTTGTCAAACAATGTCGGGGACGCATCGAGGTCCTTCAGCACTTTTTTAGCAACGAAACAAAAACACTGTAGAGATTAACGGGTGAGTGTTTCTCTCTCTTTTGTATTTCCTCTTTTTTTTTCCCTCTCTCTAACCCCCCCCCCCCCTGTACATTTTATTTTTCCATCCCAACAGCTGTTGTCGGTGCACACAGCTGAAACGAGCCTCAGTCAGTCCCACTCTGCAGCTATTCGCTAGCCTGGGAAGCCCAACCAATCACCAAGTGCACATGTGCTGACCCACGCACACGCGCGCACACTTTTGGGTCAGATGTTTGCTTGGTTCCTCCACACTCAAACTCGCATGGCACACGTGGTTGTGATTCACCGAATCCCGAGGAACTAAACTCAAAATGTCACGATTAATTTGTGTCCCTGTGCATCTGAGCACTTCCACAAACACTTGTCCCCCGCTTTAATGAAACATTTACACCCCCCCCCAAGAAAACACAAAGAAAATCACAAAGAAAAGCTCAGAGCAAACCAAGATGTGGTTTTAGTCTTAGTACTGTTTTTCCCCAGCACAAAAATACAAAAACAAACGCACCCCCACCCGACTGTCACTCTGCTTAATTATCAGGAGATGTTTTCATTGTTGGCGCTGTGAGGTAACAGCGGGGTCGCCCCGGGGTCGTCCTCGTCGTCCACGAGCACATAATCTGATTCAAAGTGACACTCGTCTCCGCGGTGGAACAGTCGAAGGCCGCTGGTCCCTCGTGTAATTCCTCAGCAGGCAGAACTGGAGATACAGTAGACCTTGAGATCATTCTGTGGAGAAAAATAAGCCTGCGAGGCCGTCCTGTGCACCCCGACACATGCGAGAGAGCGAGAGCCACTGCCAGCGCTTTAGGTTCCTGCTCAGACTCCTGCATGTTTAGTTCTTCTAATCTTCAAAGTTCTTCTGATCATAATGTGACAGAAAGACTGATGTGCGTGGGCTTACAGCCGAGTGACGTCCAAACACTGATGATTCAGTGTCAACATCTTGCAACCTAATTTTGTTGCAGCAGTTCAGGTGAGTCACGTTGCCTTTAGCTGTGCTTTCTCAGACTCCACTCGAGGGCCCAAAATGGCTCCTCATACGTACTTTACTCTCCTGCAGCACGCACTACTGTATGTTTATTTACTATGTTATGTTTACCATGAGCCTGAGCCAATCAGCTGCAGAGTAACAGCAAGTTTATGTCACAATAAGTAGCAAAATATACTTTCTGCACATCATCTGCGTGAACATATCCATGTACACAACAAAACCATGTCCACGTCCACTGTGCGCCTCTATCGGGGCCTTAAGAGGATGACATGTCTTTGCTACCTCATACAAACATATTGCTTTCTTTTTCGAATTGGTTATAATATAACTTGGTTATTTAGATTTTTCTTGACTCTCTTTTTCACGGTACAACACGACAGAAGCTGTCAGAAGACGTTCACACATCTCTTACATTTAAAAAAGGTGCAGAAACTGCAGCAGAAGAAATAACACCACCTGAGGACGGAGCTCGCTGCTATCCACCTCCACAATATCGACGTGTCTCCAGGTGTGTGTTCTCATCATGAAGAGACTGAATCACCTCTGGCTCCGCTTCACGAATGCGGTGGAAGTTGGCATATTCAGCAGTACGAACAGCTAAACAGCAACGTGAGAACACTTGGACATATCCAACAAGGATCAGGGAAATGAAAGTGTGATTTAATGACTGCTTTCCCTCACGTGACCAACTCCATCACACAACTAGTGTCTAAATTAAACCTGCAATAACTGGCAATTAGCATGTCTGGCTAACCTATATTAGCACCACAAACCTCAAGTCAAGGTGTTCAGCGGTCACAACCGTGGGAATATTTCGGTCTGGTGATGTTAACGTGACATAATTCCGAACAAACCACGTTCAAGTCAAGTACAGTACAGTACATCAGTGGTGGCGCAGTTTCAATCGGCTGCACATGCAACTACAAAATGCACATTTCCCCCCAGAGACAACAGGCCAGCAGAAGGCAGGGACCATCCAGCAGCTCTGACCCGGGCCTGCCCTCTCCTCCGCCCTCATTTCTACCAGGCAACAGCAGCATGATGTCGCTGCTCATCTCTGATGATAATGGAGCTGGGCTGCAGGAGCACCAGGTCTCCATCAAGTGTGTGTGTGTGTGTGTGTGTGTGAGGCCTATCCACGTTCATGCAGCAGAGAACCACTCCAGCAAAAGGCCTGCTGGGCAATGGTGTGCACAAATGCGCAATGAAACACCGCCCACCCAATGGCGCACAAGTCGGTCAGCGTGGTAAAGGCTGCCATGCACGAACAGGGTTGATCAGCGCGAGGCACAGCGGGCAGTATGCAAGGAATATTTCACTGGGGTGTGGATGAGTGGAGGAAGAGCAGGGAGGGGAGGGAGAGGAGGGAGGTGGGGTCCCCTTGGGACCAGAATAGGTGCGCTGGGCTGATGTTTGCATCGCTCAAATAAAAAATAATGACTGGATGTGAAGCAGCGAGGCCAGAACGCTATCAGGGAGATAATCCGGTCCAGACCGTACCGGTCTCAAGTGAAGGCGGGGAGAGGGGGGGGGGGGTTATAATAAACCTGTTCCTGAGACCGTGAGAGGGGAAGAAATACATAAATGCATGTTTGTGCTCCAGTTTCCGCCCGTTTGTTCTCTCGGTTGGGGCTTTAACACACACACACACACACACACACACACACACACAGAGATGGAGGCTCACACCAACCTTGTACACTTGTCCATAGGTGCCATTTCCAACCACTTCCACCAACTCGAAAATCCCAGCAGGGTCCTGTATTTAAAAAAAGGAAAAGAGAAGGCATTAAAAACAAACATAAAAAACGCTACATTTAATTGATTCCCTGTTGTATTAATACGCGGGTTCGTTCGATGTAGGAGCCGGCTGCGCCCGGTTTGCTGGCCTCCCGTGCCAGCGGATATTAAACAAAGAAGAGGCACCGCGGGGCTGTGTCAACAGCAGCACTGCTCACGAGACGCCTGTGTTTTTATTCTCCAGTGTGAGAAGAGAAAAGTGCGGTGTGAAACGTGCACGGGCCGCACACTCACCCGCAGGGATGCCAGGTCTATGTCCACCAGACTTTTGGCCGGGGAGTCGTTTGCCATTTTCGTGAAAACTGGCGGTAAATCAGCGGAATAACGGCGTGTTTTTTACTTCTCCTTCAGGCGGACGACGAGTGTCTCATCCTCGGGTGGTTTTCTCGTTGCCGGCCGCTGATATTCTCCGTCCAATGCGCGTTTTTCTTTGTAAATCCCCGGCAGAAGCTCCGCCGCTGCTACATACCGACCTACTGCCGGAGCCTCGCCTGCTCGCGCTCTCTCTCTCTCTCTCTCTCTCTCTCTCCCGTGTGTGTGTGCGTCTCTCTGCCTGTAGTCTCCGCCCTCGCAGTCGGTCCGCATCTCTCTCTCTCTCTCTCTCTCTCTCTCTCTCTCTCTCTCTCTCTCTCTCTCTCTCTCTCTCTCTCTGACAGGGACAGACCGAGACTTTTTGGGGCCTTGTTGCCCCCTCGCCCCCCCCCTCACACCCGCAGAGGGAGCTGGAAACTGACCAATCATCAGCCCCTAATGTACTGCACTTTTATTTCCTCTGTTGCGTTGGCAACATACATCTTTTTACTGCATTGTAACTGTATCTTATTTATGTATCTTATAACATTTCCAATTTAATTATTTCACTTTCCAACTTGCTTGTGTCTTTCTAATGTTTTTCTTTCTCTCGCCCTTGTAAAGCACTTTGAATTGCATCTGTGTTTGAAATGTGCTGTGGAAATAAAGCTGCCTTGCCTAATAACCCACCAACACTTCCCCTGTAAAATGGATTTATAGCGTGTGTTGAGGTCGTAGCTACCGGGAACAGATGATACCTGCACCTCATAAGGAAGTGAGACGTGGGGTGCTCCAGCAGCTCACCTGGCAGAACCACAGGCTGTACACAAACATGGACAGTGTGTCTCAACTCACTCCCACTGTGCAATAACGAAGCCAAAATATCCAGGATATGGAAGCTGGTGATGTCATCTGGTGCACCCACCTGAACCAATCGTGAGCACACTCACAGCTGTCAATCATGAAGTCCCACCCCCTTTTAATATATACTAAATAAAAAGAAAACAGCCAAACCTATCAGAAAAATCAACACATCAGTGTCTAAAAAGACAGAAACCATTTATTTGACGTGTACTTCTCAGTTTGGTCCTTGTCTCATCCGCTAACATGGAGGAGGCGGGGTCTGTGACCTGTACTGCAGCCAGCCACCAGGGGGCGATGGAGATGTTTTGGCTTCACTTTTGGCTAGCTGTCATGTCGTCCATCTTTACATACAGACTGTGGGTAGAACGCACACATCCACACCACTACGTTTCTGTTTTAAAATGAAACAACCTCTGTACACGTGAGCGTTTTATCACAGTTTCAGACATGATCTCTGTCATGCCTGGAAACACGTGTACACAGACCGGTGTAAACAGGAAGCAGATTGTCTACTCTGCAGTTTGTTGCTTAGGTGCAGAAAATACTATGAACGAAGAACAGCAATGAAGGTAAGTAAGAGAAGAGATTTCTCTGCTCGGACCTGCAACCAGGTGAGTGCTGGGATTCATCATCCATGTTGATTTAACCGCTGGTCTTCAAGACTGATGTCTGGGAAAGGGTCACGCAATACAGACGTGACGAATCAGGGACGGACACGCCGTCGCTGACAAGACCCAATCAGGGAGTGAACATGGGCGTCTGTGTCATCTGTTTTTGCCCATCCTCACTTCTCAAACCAAAGCGAGGTCAGCCGGGTTGTAAAAGGTCTGTGTACTGAGTCCTGTGGACGCCAGGTGCAACGCGTAGCTAAAGTGATGCGTTTTAAAACAACAACGTGGATGTAGCCTGAGGCTGAGTGTTACGTTATGTTTTCCATGTTACCAACCACACCTGTGCTCTTCTTTCTGTGACGTGCCAAAACATCTGCTGTGAAAAACGATGACGTTGATGACGTGACACAGACCAGGGGTTACGTAAGCAAAGATTGTGAAAGTGTAGCGACTGTTGTTAACCTCTTGTCTCATAATAAAATATTTAAGACACTGTACATCGTAATATGTAAATAAGTATCTGTTTTACAGTGTGTTACATGAACGATTGTGTCCTCCATGTCTCCTCCTCTCTCAGCCTTCGTTTGTATCTCTTCCTCTGTCTCCCCATCAGATAGATACAGGGAAATTAGAGCATGCCAAATGGAAACAGGGATAAATATTTCAGTACTGCTGTCTGCTTTGCTGTTGGAGGGTATGATATCCAGACAGGCTGCATTATATCCTGCTGCCATCCCCGTCAGCTGCCCAGCCAAACCTGCTTACCTCCAGAACCACATGCTGATAACATACCACGTGATTTATACATGACTTATATTGTGAATTTTAGTTTCAACTTAATGTCATGTGGCAGTACAGACATCAGGTCAGCCCAGTGATGACTAATGTTTGAGGCTCGTGCAGATACTGTTTGAAGTAAAGGTCACCAGATACTTTGCATCTTTGACGTTCTTCTGAAAATAGTGATCTTATTTTAAAACATTGTACAACATTATGGTTGTATCAGTGATCTGAATCAGTTGAATGTACTATTTAGATTTTTATTAAGACGGCAGACGTGTCAAAACAAAGCTGCCATGGCTTCTATGAATAGGTCAGTAGGCTGCAATCCAGGGAGGAGAATAAATATCAAATAACAATTATCTGAAAAATGTAAAGCCCCATTGGAACCAACAATATATGGATGGAAATTAAGATTCCGGACAAATCTTGTACAAGAGACACATTTCAAATTCACCACATGTGGAAAAAGCATTTCAGAAGCAACTTTCAGACATTGCACATATGAAATGTAAGCTACAGCACATGAAACACTTTTTCATAAGATCGACACAGAGGAGTACACCAAATAGCCACGTGGAGAACAACTGAAAGACAATCACGATGGATTTAATTGCAAATGCACAGCAGATTTCTTCTCCAACGTTTACTTTAAAGTTTGCTCTCAATCTTAGTCTTTCTGCTGCAACTTCAATGCTTTCTGTTTTCTTTTCCACAGGAATGTATGCCCCTTTCTAAAACAGATTTTACTATAGCCTGTTAATGATGTTGGTTATCCAGATGTTAGAGCTTATTCCACTGCTTCACTCACTTTAATGCTGCTATCCACAAATGCCCAAAAATGAACATCTGCTGGCACACATGGAACAGAAACCACAGGACTTCAAACGTCATTAAACTGGGACAGAGCAGGACACACATACGCTGATTATTAGTAAAACTTTACGTACAGAATGCATGAAAGCAAACAGACTTATTTTTAGGATTTATTATTGTGATTTTTTTGCAAACTTTAACTTTCCAATCACTTTTATTGTAACATTCTGTTGAAAAAGCAAACATGGATCACAGATTTTTGTGATCATCCAACAGCAGCACATATAAAAAAATAGGAAAGAACATAATAAAATAACAAAAGCATGAACCAGAGTAAAATATGACGACATCAGATGACATTGATTGCCTTATATAACTTTGACCTGCCGCATCACGTCATGATGGGGATAAATAAGACATCAAAAATTGGCGTACTGCCCTAAAACTTGTGCTTTGGTCTGTACTCTGTAGTGAGTCTTCCCTTTGAAGGTGATGGAGGGGGCAGCCCGCAGACATCAAAGTATCACCCACTGGGTGTGACCTGCTTTCATGTGTTATCTATAGCAGGGATATTTCAAGGGTTTCAGGCTGTATGGACATCTAAATGACTGAGGTTATTCTAGAACTGCAGAGAACACTCCTAGTGGCTCTGTGTAGCTCACTGAGTTACTGACACTGAAGGGTTCAGCTCATTGTTCTAGCTTTGTGGTCTGCAACATTACTGTTTTGGTTCACTTTCACCATTTTCAGTCATTTTGGGTCGAAGCTGGCAGTTGAAAAAGCTGTAAAAACCCATAGTATGCTAACAGCTGACAGACAACATTAGCAACTAGCTGGGGAAGGTAGCGGAACATTTAGCCACTGAAGAGCCAGATATTTCCCTCAGGAGTTGGTGGAGACCAAAAACAGAGCTCGGAGGAAACTTAGTATTCATCAGGTTGCCATATCTGCCGGATGTGTAAACAGGCAACTGTTTGCCATATTAATTTAAATGGTGATGATATGTTAGTGTTTACAGCTTGGGCCCTCTGTAATTGCGGGTTTAAAACCTGCAGTAACACTAAACATGACTGTACTGTCAGACATACAGAAACACGTATTTTCAGTAGGCCCAGCATTATACTTCAATGGTAGTTTAGAACCATCATAAAACCACTTTCATCTGATCCAGTCAGCCAGTATCGTATGATTCATGTTGGACGGGATGATAAGATGGTGGTGTGGAGGATGCTGTTTGAAAGCTGTGGGCAGGGCACATTTCTATCGAATGCGAGCGACCTGGCTGAACCTGAACTCAGCGACAATGGTGTTTAATCTCCTGTTCCAAACACACCCACTTTCTCTGCATCCACACCTTCAAGGTGGACAATAGCTGTGGAGAGCGTCAGGGGGTGATGTGCAGAAGCATCCGCCAAACAGAACCTCGAGGGGCACGCCTGCTGGTCACCAACAAACACACAACACACAGTGTGTGTTTTTTTCTATTTCTGTCTTTGTGACAACATGTTTACACAGTGAGGACATTTTGGCTGGTTCTCACTTTGGGCTGTTTGAGGGTTTAAGGGTCAGGTCACCCAATTAAAAAAATTAAAACACTCAATATTGTCTGTAAAAACAGTTGAAAGTGATAGCATGCATGAACCTACAGCTTTACTCCCTACAGTCATGAGAGTCTAGGCTAAACACCTTGTCATCTTCTCGTGTATTATTGTATTACTTCTGGAAAAAGCATCAAGAGAATCCTCTTTCTGCTTCCTCTTTCCTTTCTGACTCCATGGTGTGTCTGGAGTTCTGTGTTTGGACACACACTCAGCAAACACTGCCTGTTTGTGTCTGTCGGCTTCCTCTTTTATCCTCCACTCTGTACCCACTGGATGAAGTGTGTGAGTGTGTTTCAGACAACAGAACAAGGTGAGTAAGAGCAGAATGCCAGGATGTTGAGGAGGTATTTGGTGAAGCTGGAACACCGGGCTCGTCAAGTGAAACCAGGATTAAGATGAACCAGTTCGATGTCAGCAGCCTCTGCCCCGATGCCCTTGAGCAAGCCACATCATTGTTTTCATCAACGGTCCAGCTTGCCTGGACTGAGGGTGTGTTACTGTGTGAATGTAAAGCAGGGTGGTGCTGCACAGTGCTCAGTCATATTTCTCTGGACAAACAGAAGAAGAGGTGCTGACCTGCAGATGGAACTTGTAGTTTAACCTTTCTCCTTTTGCTATTAATGCCCACGATTTAAATTCTAGCCCCACTGATATCATTTGCCAGTCAGAAGCTCCTAACATCTGTTCTTTTACTGGTTTGATTGGGAACAAGTACGAGGTCTTCTGGGGACAGGTTTCAATGTAATCTGGCCTGAAGTTGTTGAGACATCTCGCTCAAAGTGCAGACGGACAGACAGACGGCCCTCTGTTTCTTGTGTCAATGATCTCATCCACAATCCGAGCAGGAAGTGGCAGCCTAACGTCTTTAGATTACCTCCGGAGCAGGGGAAGGGAGCGTGTTTCGGACGGGTCCACGATGGGTTTGCGAGCGCCTGTGCTTGATACTCACTGCAACACCGCCTGAAAGCACGGCAGCTGCACACGGATCAGAACAGTAAATAAAGGTGCTTTTACTTTACCTTGAGTCTGATGGAAAACGTTACATGGTCGATGAAGGAGGAGACAGACATGGAGAGGTTAGGCAAAAATAACAGCATGTGGAACAGGATCAAGGGAACATCTCCTCCATCTCCTTTGCTTTGGTGAAAGGGTCGTTTACAACGAAGCACCTTTCATTTTCATTCAGATAATTCAGCCAGCTCTTATGGCCACTTCCTGGTCAATGTATTATTTTGTTGCCATTTTTTTATTTTGATGATTTTGAAACCTTCTTAATTAAAAATAATGTTACAGTTAAAGAATAAATGCCAATTGATTCCACTCACCAAGCCTGAAAACATTGCATCAGAAGGTTTATTACAGTGACCCTACCCACCACTCAGCACCAGACTGCGACTGTGTTCAGCTCATTTGTTAACCTCAGCAGTAACTTCAGCACTGTGCTTTCATGCAGAGAGGATTTTCGACCTGCTGCCAGCAGAGCCAACACTCAAATAAAAAAATTAGGTTTGGTCTGTAGGTGTGTATCCCTGCAAAATCCCACATTCATAACGTTCCCTTCTTGCCCTGCATATCCTGGAAGAATGCAGCATTCCTGGGTTGATCACTTTAAGGATACAACCTTTCGTGTTATACTGTATGATTATAAAGGTACATTTTATTCATTTTAGGTTATAGGATGATGTTTTTAAGGTGATGATGACTAGAGCACAGTTCACCTAATACACATAAAGTGGCATCAAAACATGTTGGATGTGATAATGTTGTTGTTTCAGGACATTTTGTCCTCCAAGAACATTTAAAATGACCAATCTCAGAACTGAATTTGAACCAGGATTTGCTGTCTGGGATGTCTGCCTTTCTGTTTTGTCTGTCCTCCTTCTCCTCTCACTAACAACCCTGCATGAACTCAATGACACCCCCCCTCCCCCTGCATCATCTCACCTGCTATTTCACTAACAAACACTGCCCCCCTGTGGCCCACAGGCGCTACTGTGTCCTACAGCCAAGCAGGGAACAAGGGAGACATTTAAAAAAAGAAACAACCCAAATTCACTTTGCCCAGCAACAGTCACACTGTGCGGACTATAAAACGCCTTCAGAGGCAGCGGAGCCTGAGGAGAAAAAACAGGAAGATGCTTGTTTTCTGCACTACAGTGGCCGACGCAGACACCAGCCAAGACGTCAGCCTCGTCTGCAAGTAGAGAAGCGAGCGCCTCATTAACTCTCTGCTCAGTGTTTGTCCTCCCTGATCACTGACATGTTTCAGGTTTTGAATCAGAGTGGTGATGGGCAGTTGCATCTTGACGGTCCACATCAAGATCTGATCATGTGATGTACCTGCATCTGTATGTTTATCATTCGGTTACTAAATCTTCCTTCAAAATCTATCCAAACCGAACACGTTATGCTGCTTTTCTAAAACATACCATGCTTTAGAAATAAACGAGTTCAGAAATAAACGTTCACCCAGTGAAACGGGGAAAAAATAGCTTCCTCTGGATCAAAAGCACATTTCAACAGTGGACTGATTGGATTTATCTCACGAGCGTGTAACGGCAGTCTGTAACTCACAGATCACATGAATTATACATACAACTGTGAGCGTGACAGTCAGATGTGATAGATGAGGATGTTGTTGCTGTGTGGGAACGTTCATCTACCTCACTTTAGAAATGTCCATTATACATTTTCACAATATGCAACAGCTGCTACAAAACACCAGAGACCGGACTGAATGTGTTTTTTCTTTATTTGCGATAAAAAATAGGTATAAGATCTCCCTTTACAAATACACCAGGGAAATGCAGCAAGTAGTGAACCCCGTCCCTGTACAGAGACCAAGGGACTGCAGTGGAGTCAATATTTGGAAGGACAGAATTATACATAGAAACAGTGCGTTTACATGCACACTGAGAATGAGATTACAACCACAGCTGTCCTGTGAAAACAACCTGACCGGCTTAAAGTTAAGCATAATGTGGCTCAGAGTGCTCCGGGGTCACTGTGGCTGGTAAATACTTGATTTCCTGCAGTGATAGTTCAATCTATCTTGTGCAATCAACATTTCCTTCACCCTTCTTCCTTCCTTATTTAAAAGGTAAGCTGGTGAGTTTTATCCTGAACAAACATTTAGGCCTACGTTCAGTGTTGCTCACCAAAACAAACGGAATCCTCACTAAAACATGTGCAACGCTGATGTTTTCAATATTGTGAAACCTGCATTGTTGACGTCCGTGTTCACGTCTTCTCCTTCCCTGCAATTTGCTGGCACACAGCTACTTTTCTTGCCATGTTTAACACGTTACGTCAGCTGATCAACAGTTGGTGATGCCAGGCACCAAGAGAGAGGAAACAATGCATGTTCCAAAATATATACACACACACACACACACACACAGTGTTTTAATGAGCAACACTGACTATAAACAACCTGTTTACAAGAAAACTCCACCGGGGCGAATTTTGTAACTGCATTAGAGTGTGCATGTCATGTACTGAGAGAAAGAGAGAGAGGGTGAAACGTTCCTTAAATAAGACAATACAAAGGCCTCAGAGTTACATTGATATACATATAAATCACCCAACTTAAAGAGTTCACCATACACATACACTTAAGGGCATAGCAGAGAGAAACAAACAAAAGAAAGTAGTCACCCCCTAAAGCTAAGTGTCTGTATCTAAAGTCCCACAGATATGCTACAATAGGACAAGTTCCAGATCTACTGTATCTGAGGATGCATTCCAGTGCGCATTTTCTTAAATGCAGCTAGAACTGGTGCGACAGCCCAGTTCGTTTTTTAATCTCACTTGGACATCCATTCAAAACAAGTTGTGGTGTAGAGTTCTCACGTGCAACTTGGAGTCTGTGTTTTTACTTTAGTGGGCATAGTCACAATCCAGTCACGGTGGCCCTGTTATTTTCTATGAGACAGTCTTGAGGTACGCGTCCACCGCCGGGTGAGGCAGCAGACAGAAAGCTCCAGGATTCTGCACATGAATTTTGGCTCAGTCAGGAAGATTTAGAGTGAAGCAGCAGCCGCGCGCACACACAGGAATCTGACCTGATGTGCAACTCGCCGAACAGACTGGAAAAGTAGTGGGGAGATAAGAGGAAAAAGAAGAACGCCCACCTACTACCTCCTCACCAGTACATTCACTTTGTGTGTTGCCGTCATGTGTTTTTTTTGTTTTGTTTTAATAGGTGAAGTTTTGACTGT
>JAVQJL010013082.1:0-14266 GCA_036024295.1 Nannoperca obscura
TTCTTTAAAGTTAAGACTAGTTTAAAGTCATCTTCATTGAAAAGTACAGTGCTTTTCCTTCAAAAATAAGGACATTTCAATGTGACCCCAAACTTTTGAACGGTAGTGTATATTGTAGCAGCTCTGCATGCTCTGAGAACATTCAGCTCAGCACAGTGGATTAACTCAACATTACAACAGGAACTAGAAATGAAAGGTACCCTGTGAGAACATTCAACACCTCTCAGTAAATTGCACTGCATGTTCCTAAAGGTCTTTATAACACGATGAATGCATTTCCTTCACTTGTTAAAATGTTTTGAAACCTGCATTGTTCACATTCAACAGTTGCTCTGCTGCTCTGCCACTCTCAGCTCTGGTGCAGAGTGAGGTCACCATACCAAACAATGGAATATATTAAGCTGCCACTTCCTCCACTGCCGGAGCATCACTGCAGAGAAAGCTGTCAAGTGCACAGCGACTCAAGCCGGAAAAAAAGATTTGAATCGCATTAGCATTTTATCACAGGACGTATGCTTTTTATTTTCTTTGACAGTCCTGAGAGGTGTGCAGAAATGTCCCCGTAGAATGAAGACCTGTTCGACAAAACATCACTCTGCAGCGCAAATAGTGGTCAGAAACTCCACCGAATATCTTTAGATTCAGATTTGTCTTGAAAAGAAAGAGATCCAAATGGCTTCTTCTGAAATTTCGATAACAAGCCTTGATACATGCAATTAAACAGAGTGCACACATCATCAGTCAGTGAAATAGAGAGACGTTGTTCTGCAGGACATTGCATGAGTATAGGTTTTGTAATTATACCATGGATCATGGGAAAATCCATATACCCAAGGTTTAATAAAGTCCACACCACAGACTTCCATTCTTAGTAAGATGGACAGTCATTGTTGTTTCATTCTTATTCAAACATTGGCCCCATGCAAGAGATGGTTTTATTTAAATGTTCTACTCCTTTACTGCAATATTACAAACACTGTTGCACTAGACTTAATGCAGCACTCCCTGAAATAACAACAATAGGGACATTTCTGTAAAAACAGGATGTCTCTCCGGCTGCTGAACAGAGCACAGTGGTAAAAAATAGCTCATTTGTCCTCCAGTGTGAATCCAAACTCAATGACGCAGCAAGTATTACTCCAAAAGGGCACTCCTCCAGAGGTTTGCAAGGGAGATGGCCCCTGAGCTGATTTTAGACCTATGTTCTCCACTGGCGGAGTGCCCCACTGCCCCATGATTGAATGCCACTTGACATATTTTCAATAGGTTCGTCACCTTTTTCCTTTGCTCCTGAATATACATCAGAGCCGCTGGTGTCTCACGAGAGGCGTCGATCCTTCCTTTTCCTTTTAGTTCTCTGATACTGTCTTTAAGCTTTAGGGTACCTCCGTTTTCTTGACAGATGAAAATGTGCAGGGAGAGCTGCTCTATAAACCCTCCAGTTATCACTGAAATAACATTGTGTATAACGCACAAAAAATATAAAAGATTAAATCTGGAAACATCCAACGGATTTTGTCTCAGGAGCCATCTTCAGTTTTTGGAAATTCAAAATTCCAACAGGCCAAAAGGGAGGATTTGAAAGTTTCTAACTGGGCCCGTTTCCTGCCGTTGTTCTATCTCTTGCTGATGCCTGTCAGCTACTGACATAAATAGTTGCAACGCATCTATGTTTTATTTGCTCTTGTAAATCTCTTTTTTCAATGTGTGACACAGGAGGATCTGGATCATATGAAGGATACAGTTCTTCTCCACTGACAGGACAACTACAAGACTCTTTACATGCATAGCAAGGTGAAAGATACCGAAAGAAGCTGACTGTGGCTATCAGTGAGCCAATGGCCTTTTACAAAACACGTTTAGGGCTGATAAATCTGGCTAATGAGGCCTGGCTAAGGAAATGACTCACCTTAAAGCTACTAACAGCCTTTACAAGCGCTCGAGGCAGCCGATAACTCAGAAAAAAAGGTGGGGATTTCAGTTGTCGGTGATGTTACACAGATAATTAATTAAATGACCCTCCAAAGGCTTGAAGAATTGCCAATTAAACATGTTAAATATCACAGTTGAATTCTGAAAATGTCAGCTTTCCAGGTATTTTACTGTGTATGTCCTGAACATTCAGAGCGGATACGAGTGACTACTGAGACATTTTCCCAATCCAACCGTCAACATTTCACCGAGTTAAACTTACAACAAAATCCAAAGTCCATCAGAACGTGAAGGGGAACACAAACCCTTCCCACAGTCCTATAGGGGAACCACGGGGACTGCAGCTACACAAGAACTGCACCACCTGCAGCTGCAAGACACCACCTCAGGTAGCAATATGATGCATGCTCTTCATCCAGCTGTCAAAATGTTGCTAAATATCCGCAAGCCGAAAGCATCTGCAGCACACACACAGATGGACATTATGTAGTCTACAAAAACAGTCAAAGTGTCCTTACAGGATAACAACAGTCATTACCGCCGCTGAAACTAACTCATACATGGGACAGTGGGCTCCTGCCGGAGGACCTGCTGTGTGTCGTCGGCAACATAACCTGCATTTATCCCCGAGTGGCCTGAGCAGCTGTGCTTGAGGTCTCAATTGAATGGGGAGACGAGGAATCCCCTGCTGACATGGCACAAGTGTTACAGTACAAGCGTTGTCCAATTAATCAGGTGTCTTCAGAGGACCACCGGGGAGGGAGGGAAGAAGGAGGGTTTGCCTCGAGACGGGGGCGTTGGGGTTCATGGCCCACCTGCACCCCCAGACAGACCGTTATTTCTAATTGTGTCAGTGGCTTCACATTGTAATTATGTGTAAATAAAACACACACCCACATGGCTCAAGTTACCTTTTATTGAACCCTGAAGGCGATATAATTAATTTATGACCTTTATCAGCCTCGGTCCGGCAGGAGAGCAACAACAAACTCTCCATAAGCAATAACACGCTTCTGCTCATTAGACTGAATCAAAACAGTCAAAGTGTAACTCCGCCCTCATATTCAGCCTGAACCCTCTCTCCCAGCAGAGTTAAAAAGTGCAACAGAGGAGTGAGGAGGCGTGGTTTCGTAGTGTGTGTGTGTGTGTGTGTGTGGACGGGAGAGAAACGGTCCCAAACGGTTGACTCTATGTCAGCTTTGGCCTTGCAGGTTCATGTCAATATTAACACCAGTAAAGGCAGCTTCATTTATACAGGTTTAAGGGAGATCAAATAGGAGTTGGGTGGGGGGTCAGTTTGGTCCCAGCAGTGACCTGCTCTTTCATTTGGCGCTCCAGGAGGAGAGAGGAGGGGGAAAGGGTGACTGGAGAGGAACTGGATGGCGAGAGGGAGAAGAAAGAAGAAAGTGAATCCTCACATGTTGTAGTTGACATGTCGGGTGGAGACTTTCTCTTGGTTACGACATCTCTCATGTGTAAAGTCATTGTGTTTAGCTTACCGCTCAAATAACTTATTTAATTGTGCAGTACTTCTAAGTTTCAGGGCGCAAAACCAAGATTGAGCTGAAATCCACTTTCAAGCTATGTAGAGCTAAAGAAAACAACTTATACACATATTGTGTTATACATGTTATTCGCAGTTAACTGCTTCATTGTTAGTATAAAAACATTGATTAGAGCAGCTTTCGTCAACTGTAACAAGTAAAATGGTTTATAGTAGCAGGTAACAACAGAGGCATCTACACCGAGACGATGCTCCTGGGGCTCGTCCTCCCATCTGGGAGGCGACAGGTTTGTCCTCTGCTATTATGGCTTGATGTATTAGCCTCCGTAGCCCAAATGTCCATTAACGTCATTCATAGAGCCATCTCCCTTCGTTGGGTTGAATAAAATGAAGGAGGTGAAGGGAGTGAGTGTCCTGAATGTGCAATGGGTAGTTTTTTCTTAAACAGAGTACCGGCCAGAAAATAAAAGCTTTTAAAAATTGAGAAATGTCAGCACCTGGTGAAGTAATCCTTGAGTCATTGGTATTGATCAACAATACCTCTCAAACCCCTGCAGAGATATTTTCATTCATTTTGCAGTATGGTGCAGCACAAATCATTTTAATTGCCCCTTAACTTTTGAGGTTTAAATTTGTTAAAGTGGTGAAAATCGTTAAATGTTTTTCAAAGGAAAAGACAGTGTAATACATCTTTGTGAATGTGTTCTCCTTTTTTTCCAAGAGCACGAAAACAACTTCCAGGGACTAAAGACAAATTCTGACAACTAATTCAAAATGAAATTTGCTGAAATACCTTGATCACAATTACAAACACTGCTACAATGCTGGGTCAGGTCAGGCTGAACAACAAACAGCAGCATTTGTCAGCTACAAAAGAGGGAAGGCAATCAGCACTTGATGTGACCTTTTCATTTTCTCTAAACATGAGACAATAAAGAACCGTGTAAGTATTTATTTAGTAATTGTCAGGTAAAAGAAATCTTCATTATATGTCTAGGTTATAACCGTGTTTATGTGTTGAAGTACATGGCTGATTGCAGGCCCATGACCTCCAGGAACCCCTAAACGTCAGAGATTCACGGTATGTTAGCTGCTTTGTAATGTGTCGGCGATAACTGTGACTGGACGCATTGTGATTTCAGGTTGTCTATCCATCGTACGCCTTGAGGGTCAAAGGTGGAGGTCATTGTGGCCTCACAAAAGACGTGTTTGACCATAACTCAAGAACTGATGAGCATATTTCACAGCTGCTCGGACTATGAATTGGCGACACTCAAAGGTCCACTTTAAAATTACCTTGACAAACAGGTTTTTGGCCATAACTTAAGAACTGATGCGGTAATTGTGAAAGAATCACATACAGATGTTTAACGGGATACAACAATAAAGTGACGACTTTCTACCCCAAAAGTCAAAGGAGAACTTCACTGTGCCATCATAATGTCCACCATTATTCAACGCCATTCCTTTTTTGGCTATTACACAACGCCATACATCTTATGGTAAAGATCTGATGATATTTTTCACCCAATAAGTGAAAGGTCACCTTCACTGTGACATCATAGTGTCCTGGAAGATATTTGGCCATTATTCAACACCACAACATCAAATGCGATCCATTTGAAAACAAGAGAATTTGTGGCTGCAGAACATACCCCATGTTCCCTTATAGAAGATGTCATTGTGACAGTTTTACCACCAAATTACTTTCCCACCACTTTTGCCCTTGAGAAGCCACAAAGGTTAACCTTAACAAGCTGTCCACAAAAAGTCAGGGGCTACTCCGGGCAGACAGTGCAGAGGACACTCCGGCTGTTGTTGGTGACGTCAGTGTGACCAATAGCTTTCTTAATCACTGCTCCTCTTCTCCTCTCCATTCCTCCGCTCCCCCCTTCCTCCAATTCACAGAAAAGTATCTTACGCCCTTTTGTCCCCGGCAGCCCTCTGCATAGCTCATTTATGAAGTCTGGAAATATCTGCCAACTCGGCTATCCCACCAACCTTTCCCTAAAATAGCCATGGAGGCAAGCGTGGAGGGCCCTCATTTCGTTGTGCAGCAACATAACCAGGTCATATCTGTCCTCTTTAGACGAAGAACAGGCATTTTAGAAGCCAGGGATGGTTGTAAACAACAACCCCAGTCAAGTGCAGGACAATGTTTGGTGATTGAAAGATGCCCTTTAATGGTGTTCCTGGTATTCAAAGGAAGAAAGTGTAAGGCGGAGATGGAATAAATATGGGAGGGAAGAGAAACGAGGACTTAAAAAAACATGAAATTATGGAAACTGGGATGTACAGAAATGAAAAAAAGTAATTTATATAGAGAGAAGAACAAAGTAAAATGTTCTTCTTTGCTACAGGCTGCAGATACCATGGCCATTGTGATAATCACTGTGCACGACTTTTCTTTTGGATTTATGGTGGAATATTATCAGTAAAGTCACGGGAAATTTATTGGTCGTTAGAACATTCATTCTTCTAATTCTTTTCAGAGTAACCTCCACGTATTTGTAGCTCATTCAGTCCATCTGTGGAATTCATAGACTGCTCAATATTCAAGTGCAATTTGAACATCGTAATTCAAATTTGCTGCATAGTAATCTGCCTTGAAAGGAAAATATATCACATTCAGCCTCCTTACAGTAATTCACAAGCCTGCATGGGTCCTTCAGTGAATCACCACACGTGAAAATGGATACACAGAATGCAACTAGAAGTATAGGAAATTATAGAAATTTGTGTTTCACATCAACAATTGCCATCTCCAGACAGTATCACCTAGAGCGCTCACACTGGATGCCTACAGCTCCCCGTCATCAGTCCAGGAGGAATTCAAGGTGCTGAGTCTTATTAAGTCTGAAACCTGGTAAAGCAAGCATGTGCACAACCAGATATGTGCCATCGCAGCCGTAAAGCAGGCAGTGAGTTCTCTGAAGCTGCTAAACACCATCGGCAACCTCAATGTTGGGTGGCAGTGGGGACTTCCAGCAGTGGGGAAACACAAGTACAAGGAGCAGGCGAGACATTGTCCAGGCAGAAGTATGGAACCGTGAGGAAGAGAAGTGGATATCAAACGCGGCTTGATGAAATGGGATCTGCCCAAGCACAAGATTACATCATCACACATCACATGGAGACTGGAGATCTTCTGGATTTCCTTCCTCTTGCAATCCGTGTACACACTTCCTTCTCGAAGGGCTTGAGCATGATCACTTTGGTCTATAATACCTTTCTGAACATTTACAATTTTTTGGCCCTCTTTAAACTTGACTAGATGTCTAGTTCTTAATTGATCTAATTTGACTTTTAAGTGACCCCATACCCTACATGGGCTACTAATACTATTTCACAGACTAAAAAACTGGGCTGGCCTGTCTGGAAACGTCCTAGATTGGTTCAAGTCCTACCTACAAGACAAGAAATACTTTGTTTCCATTGGCAATCTAGCATGATGTGGAGTTCCTCAAGGCTCCATCCTTGGACCTACGCTTTTTAGCCTTTACATGCTCCCTTTAGGCAGAATCATACAAAACAACAACAATGCTGATAATATTTTTTATGATGATTCTTTATATAGCACTTTCGTCGACTGACTTCACTCCAGTAGATTTGCTGCATCAATGCATTGGCCAAATAATTGATGAATGAACAAGAATTTTCAGAATTGAGATAACTGTCTTTGATGCTACAGAAGAAAGACAAAAAGTGGAGGCTCTTTTTTTACTAATATAGTAAAATCTTGTTTTTATATATTCAGATATCTATTTTAACAGCAATATCAAGTCCAGGTTCCTGCAAAACCAGTTTCCTGCAGTAACTAAATTAGGAACATTCGTAATGGATGTAAATCCAACATGAATCCAACGGGCGTGGATTGCTCAGCAGGTTAGACCTTACTGTATGTGTCCTCTGCTGAAAGTGAGCAAAGCTCATCCAAACAGACCTACTCTCTGAGGAATTTCCCTCTGTCAATAATGATAAGAATAAATTAGAAACATTTATTCAACAAAATGTTGACACAAGTACTTAATTATGGACTCTGCTCACCAAAACAAATGGCAAGATACGAGTGTCTTTTCACACAGCAATCACAACTCTTTAAATATTTGTCTGCATAATATGGACTGACACTTAAACTCAAGAGTAAGGGCACAACACTACTCACAGATGTGTGACAGTCAGTTATATACATTTATAAATCCAACCATGACGTTATCTGTCTTCCATTTTAAAGCTGCACACACCCACACAGCAACTGTCTCAAATATTTTTTTGCCCTTTTCCAGCATGTTAATAAGATCAGATGATTTCAGTGCAGTGTGATATGGAATCAAATGTTTAGCCATGCTAACTGTGTGGCCTGAGAGATGGCAGTGCTGGCTGGGCTGTTAATCTCAAGGCTGGACTATCAACCTGGTATAGCAGGCAAGGGCGTCAGGTTGACTGGGTGGCAGTTGGTGTCTGGTACTATGATTAAGTGCTGGTTTGATTGTTAATAAGCACCACTATCAGACTAATTAAATTGGTGTGTAGGAGCCCTTTCAAAATCTAGTTATAATACCTTTAACATGTCAGATGATACATTACACAGTACATGTTCCCCTGAAGGACTGAAGGAAACACATCTGTTTTTCTCCTCGAGCTCCCCCAGTGGGAACATTGAGCCCTGGTTGGTCTGTCAGGAATATCTCAAAAACTTGCCATGGAATTTGGGAGAGACAACTGTGTTCCCTAGAGGATGAATGCTAATGACTGATCAACCCCACTGCTTTTCATGGCACACAAACAGACAACAACCCCACTAAAAACAGGCACCAACATGATGCTAAGATGATCAAACATAATCTTTAACTCAGTGTTCACATACTGTGCTATGCTTTTTCCAGAGCTTTCAAACATATCTTATGGTTTTCATTCACATATGGAGTTGTTGGCTCAGTTGTCAGGAAGGAATACTTTCACAAGGTACAGAATGAACCTTCCTGTTCAAACGTGCACACAAAAGAAAACTAAATAACATACTCATTTTACCAAATGCTAGCATGATACCACACTAACTTTAGGATGGTAAATTCTAAACACACATTTACTGGATGTGTAGACTTTATTTCAGACCACAGTTTTACTGATTACTGTGATAATCAAAACACACAAGTCTACGAAATTCAGTAAACACACAAATGCTGAATCCAGTGCAAATTTCAGATGTCTCACAGTTGACGGCACCAAATTGATACAAATAAGGTCACAAGGGACAGTTCACATCTCCTGCAAACCTACATATTCATGTTGAGCCCTTGAGTGAACCTCACAGTGTAAAACTATCCTCCAGCAGTCCGTGAGGCCACAGTGAGTGACTTTTGGATTCAATAAAACATATCCCCTCAGAGGCTAACACAGGCCACCATGATGCAACAGTCTTAAACAAATGCTAGTGGGATTTTGAACTTATGGTTGAACACATTTGATAAAGCCCATGCTGAGATGAATTACACAAAATATAAGAACTTTACTTTTACTAATAATACCAAATAAAAAATATGTTAAGTAAACTAAAGCATCAGATCAGATTCATACAAAGCTGCCAAATTCTAGTCTATTCTATTGCAGTGTAATAATGGTGGCTGGTGTATTTGTTAGATAAAAAATTACCTATAGATGGGTAATTAAAATGTTCACTGCTCATTCCTGTTACATTTTCTGTCTGCACAAGAAAACAACTTTATTTTTGACGTGTGCAACACTAGTACTTTTGCTGTCAGACATTGCGGTCTACACAGTGATTAATACGGGATGTCAGGGGTACAGTTAAGAGGTTTTGACCTCGCTTCTTCTGAGTCTGTGTGTGCATATGTGTGTGTGTATGAACAGACGTGTGCTGAGAGAAAGAAAATACATAAACAAAACAAAAGAAAACATTGTTTTTCTATGACTGAATCCCAAAAGAACAGCATGAAACTGAACACTGTTGTTTGCTCCTCATTTCTTTTAATAAATAATCAAAGTAGCTCTGATTCTGTAAGTTCAAGGCAAGGATGAATTCTAAATGAACCTTAAATACTATTTTATATTGTTGAAATTCTGGTGATAAGTTGAACAATTGTTGCAAACAAACATTTCCATCCCTGGCTATATGAGGTAATTATATAATTAGCTTTTTCTTGTATTTTAGCAATTTATTTGTTACTGGCTCGCTTGTCTTCTGTTCTATCAGCTTTATTTTTTCTCACACATTGACAACGACAACTTGAAAATGGAAGAATTCTGCGATTTTCAGATTTTTTTCAGCATAAATCAAATTGAAGTGTCAATGCAGAATCCATGGTTGATGCTACTTTTATAAAATATAAAGGCATCAAACCTGGCAGCAGTATGATTCATCTCAGCAAATAAATTAATTTGATCATTTACCACAGCTGTCAGCTTCAATGAAGTGCATGTCTGGTTTAAATGTCAAGCTCATCTACAGAATGTGTGCATCAGTGATATCGTACCTACCAGCAACTCTAATCCTCGTCTTCACCAAATTATACGTGCAGATGACAGCCGTGTGGGCAGAAGGTTAATGTCTGGCACATCAATTTGTTTCATTCTACATGGCTCGATGAGAGTGGCGTGCAAAGACCGACACAACAAAGGCACATTTTCACATCCATTAACAAATCATGGACCCGGAGGTTGGAGCACCTCACCCTGGAGTTGGACAAGGAAATCAACAAAGTTCAATGTCCATGAAAGGCAGACCAGATACTTCAACAGGCAGATACCGCAGCACTGCCAAGAATTCTCACATTCAAAGAAATTACCCAGGTTTACCCAGAAATTACAAAGTGGGCAAACTTGAACACGGAGCATTAATTAATTTGCTCTGTTTTTGGTCTCCACCAGCTTCTGTGGGAAATATCTCTATGTTCACCAGCTTATCACTTTGTGTGTGCTGTTTGTGTCACGTTTGTTTTCTTATATGATTTTGAAAGTTTAGACCTTTTTACTGTTTTATTTTGAAACCCTGATTTCCTGTCGTTGTCTGGTTTCCCTACTTTCTTGATTTCACTCACCTGTGTCTCGTTGCTCACCTGTTTCTGTTCCCATCGTTTGTCCTGTCTATTTAAGTCTGGGTGTTTCCTTTGTCTGGTGCTGGGTTCATTGTGTTTTCATGTCCAGTGTCTGCACGCGGTTCTGTTTCTGTGGCTGCTCTGCCAGTGTTCTTTTTGGTTTCTTCGCGTGCTCTGTTTTTTGGATGTACTTTGTTGTGCCTGACCCTTGGATTTTTGCTTATGTAAGTAGTCTTATTAAAAGTATTAACCGTTCTCCCTCGGCATAAGTCTGCATTCTGGGTCCCCGTTCCCCTGAACCTGACTGTTTGGTGTAAATATGGTTTATCAGAGCTCTTTCACCTGGTAAAAGCTGTTTATCTAGAAATTATGCTAATTAGAGTAGCAAGATGGAACCAAAACAGTAAAGTTGAACCGCAGAGGCAAAGGTTAATTAGATAATTATCTGCAGGTTCGTCACCACCAGCAGCATCTTTTACATACGCAGTGTTTTAATCCAACGTTCATATAAAATGTATTATAGCAGCTTTAAGTTTCGATTATTGTGACAAACTACAGGAATGACATTTGTGTGCACATTAGAAGGCTAAAAAGATGCTAAACCTCAAAGAGAGCCAAAGTCTAGCCTAGCCTCTGTTCCGCTAGCTTCTGTAACTCAATGCAATTTCTCATTCAGAATTTCTTTCATCAGTATTCTTTATTCCTGGGGTTTACTTTCCATTGCTTAAGACAAATTGGAACTTGTTAACGTTGTTTGTGTACAAAACTACAGCTCCCATGATGTTAAAAATGTTTTTCAACTTTTTTGCTGTAACCTCTGCTGTGGAACAAGCTTCATTGCGGCTTCTATATCAAATGTTGCTTAAAGCCTAAAGCCAGTTTAATACCTGCCAGTGGAGCAACAGGTAAGAGGTAGAATATCATAATAATGTGGCTAATACATGGATAAACCTGCTATTTACCACTTTATATCGCACTTACCAGACATTATTTCCTTTCACCTTATGTGGAGGATTCTACCTTTTTCTCTATGAATAGATCTGATTTGTTTTCAGTAGGAGTTCATACCACATGCATTTTGTGTAATGCTACACTAATATGGATACATATTCCTGGATGCATTCCTGCAGAAGCTTCATTGTTGGCAGATCTGGAGGCTCCTGGATGATGCTTGAGGGAAGGTGGTGGCGGTATTTCTTTTTTTTACATGGCTTATTAACGTGGTGAACAGATGCTGAACTGAGATGAGTTGAGGAGGCTAGTTTTGCTGCATGCCATTGCATGTCAACATTCCCCTGATGAGGTTTTCAGGGAGACGATACTTCCCTGATGCAGAGGACAGCGTATGAGAGTCATCCATCTCCCCATCCTCACTTCTTGGATGCTCACAGCAGGCAGTTGATAGAAACTACACAGAAGCATCAGATTTTCTTCCCCAAATTTCTCATAAAGTACTTTTCCCAAAACGTTGGGCAGAGAAAAGTAAACATCTTCCTTGAGATATCTCTCTAATGCTACCAAGATCATTAGGATTACTTTTTGCTAATGGAGTGAATTCAAATGAAGGCAAACCTTGTAATTGATGATTGATTGTGTGGTCATTAGGTGGGATGTAAGAGAGGAGGGGGTGTCCAGCATCGAACTCCAGACACTATTATCGAACACATGCTGTCAACCCCACGAGACTGACAGCCCAAAGTGACAGCTTGTTTAAATAGCTCACCCTAAGCCAAACCACTTGATGAACTCTTCATGTCTACCTGGGCGCTGCCTTGTCTCCCTTTCAGTGTGCCATTAAGTGCCCAAGTCAAGCTCACATGAAAAGAGTGAGCCACGATAGCGCCGACAACTCTGTGCTATCGTGGCAGAATGCTGCCATTGATTATTGGACTTAAGGTTCTTTCCTATTATGTGCTTGTCGAACAGCAATCTAACACTTTGCCATCTGTTTGTGTTAGTGTTAATCATATCTATTCTCCTACGTTATTGTTCCAGATGGCTTCTATAATTGCATTGTTTCTTCTGCAGATGTTTTATGGTGCAGTTTCGGAGCGCAGCCAGCTTTGGGTTGATAAAGCGCTGGAACGGTTAATGGGAAAATAACAGTTTTCACAGGCAGGTTCCAAGTTTTTGTCACTAGTCAAACAAACAGTGTAATTTGCACTAATGGGCCAGGGTAACCATCGGATGACTGGGGGCCATATTAGCATAGTTCCACAAAACGGAGGAGGAATCCAAATTTAGACTGTGAAAGTGTGGTTGGAGCCACCATGGTGTGAAAAAATGAATCTCTTGGCACTCGGAATGTAGAAAGAGCTCCAAACGTACATTATGCAGGGACTTCTCATTATTTTGGAAGGAGGGAGAAAGCATATAGTACAGCGGCAGCGATAGCAGCTGGAACAATAGCAGCAGGAGTTTCAGTTCCAGGGATTAAGTTCTTGTGGAGGTTCTCTTGCTGCTCTGTTTGTTTTACAATATATCAAGTGGCTGGAAATATCCAGAGCATACCAAATGAAACCATTTCACTGTTATGAAGGCGGTAGCACTTCAATAGTTGCCACACTTTGTAACAGATTTGCAATTAATTTAAAGAGTCACAAAAGCTTTAATGCTTATGAGAGAAATACGGGACAGTGGCAGTATAGTCTGCCTCTGCCGTGAGATGCTGAACGGCAGCCTATTTTCCCTAATCGCCTGTGTGAGCACAATGCCACTGATTCAATCTGAATTTGACAAATGCTGCAGACTTGAGGACAGCTCTGGCATCCTACATGGCAATTTCGAAAACGGCCTCATTTTCCTGCGCCATTGTCTGCGTGGCAATAGTGTCTGCGACAAACCGGAATCACATTATCCTGCAGATACCTGAGCATCAGCTGTGCCGTTTGAGACACCGCCGGGGGAAATGAGGGTCACAGAGTCTCTGATTCATCTACTCAGACGAAGCAAAGGTCAGATCATGATTCCAGCTCATCAGCTGAGCTCCCCGAACCAGCCAATCAGCAGGGAAATTATTTTAGGAAAAAGTGGGAAACAGGTGTACAAGGTATGGAGAATATGAATGACCTCTTTTAAAATCTACAGTGTATAAGAAAATTATTATTCATCATTCATAATCAACAGTTTGTTGTGTAAATCCTGCCACTGATGTCAAGTGGGCTTCTTTTAGGGAGCAGAGTAAACTATCTGCTCTAAATACTTGATGAGAATCACTGTGAATCAGCAAAAGCAAGTGATTACTGCAAGCAAAAAAAAAGGATCCCTGCAGTTCTCCACATCCTTGCTTTCCAGGGGCCAAGCCATCTCCACTAAAAGTATGTATTCAGCACATTTCTCCACTCGCCACTCATTATTTAATGACAATTCAATTGTAGCTATTATTGTTCCATTCAAATAGGCAGTGACAAAAGAAAGTGGCAATACAATGCTAATCTCTCAGTGAAAAAGCAGAGCAGACCATCTTGTGTTAGGAATCTAATTTCCTTTTGTGCTCTCTGAATCAACTCCTGAATCTGTTTAATTAAATCATGTATAATTCAGAACCTCATGTTTGCGTGAGGCACAAATGCTGTAGTCGGCATTACTCTACATACAAAGGCAGGTACAGTTTTCATTACACTACTAATGAAGCTGTAAATGTCTGCGGGATGAATGAAGCTGACATTGATGAGGCTGCATCAGCGTGGCTGTTAGTGCTCGGACCCGCTTGTTGTAAACTGTCCACTTATGAGCAAAGACATGACAAAAGGCTGCCTACAATATGCACACACAC